>JAIGNY010000626.1:0-32500 GCA_020152595.1 Chiridota heheva
CTCCAGAGATTCTGTCAGAAAATTATATATTTTTGTTTGGTAAAAATGCCAGCACCCACAGTCGTCAGACCTTAGTGATGCCTCCGTCTGGAGGGTTAATATAAAGCCGGTGCCTATATACCCGGTTTTCATGGTGCAAGAAAACTTGAATATTTGACCCCTGGACAGCTGGATGAGGCACCAGTCCATCGCAGATTAACTCTCCAGACGAAACTTGCACGCATTTTACAGCTGAGTGAATTGAAGCAAATGCGGGGATAAAGTATCTTACACGAGGACACAGCAAAGCGCTCTGGCCGATATTCGATCGTAGTACCTTTTGAGTAAGAGACTGACGCCCTAACTAGCTGTACTCATTTGAATGCGTTTCATACCCGAAAATGGCTATGGATATCATGGAAAATTTCAAATGAAGATATTGAATGAAGCTTAGAGCACATTTGAAAATATCGAATATAATGTCTCAACGAAAACGTACGGCATCTCCTTCATCAAAATTTAAAATAATGTACTTCACCTTTTTCGTATACCACTACTACTACTACTACTACTACAACTACTACTACTACTACTACTACTACTACCACCACCACCACCACCACCACCACCACCACCACCACCACCACCACCACCACCACCACCACCACCACCACCACCACCACCACCACCACCACCACCACCACCACCACCACCACCACCACCACCACCACCACCACCACCACCACCACCACCACCACCACCACCACCACCACTAGCACCACCACCACCACCACCACCACCACCACCACCACCACCACCACCACCATAATAATAATAATAATAATAATAATAATAATAATAATAATAATATAATAATAATAATAATAATAATAATAATAATAATGTTAATAATAATAATAATAATAATAATAATAATAATAATAATAATAATAATAATAATAATAATAATAATAATAATAATATGCTAATAATAATAATAATAATAATAATAATAATAATAATAATAATAATAATAATAATAATAATAATAATAATAATAATAATAATAATAATAATAATAATAATAATGTTTTGATATAGTTACAAACAAATTGCCCAGTGTATTGCACATATAAAGCACTTATTCTAGACATACGATACAGTACCTGTAAAATTTACCGTTCGGTCCTATATATATACGACCGTGTTATATGTATGATAGTTGCGATGGCGGATTAAAAATGGTTGATTAGCAGACTAGTCTACAGCAGGCCCTTAGCAAGGAGTATTCACGATAGGGGGAGAAGGGGGCGCACTTAGGGACGGGTACTTGTACAGCATCTCCATATAAACATTGTGTGATATTTTGTGTTTGATCCGTCGGAGGGAAGCACATACTTTGGAAAGGAAGTTCGCGGAGGGAGGTACAGTACACTTAACTGTTAGAACACTCCAGTGATCCAATTATTGATTCTGATTATTGGTTCCAAATTTGATTGGCTACAACATATGCACCTGTGGGACACTCGATGACCTACATTAAAATGTTTTAATGACTCTTCACTCTTTTTCTTTACGGTGTGTGTGTGTGATAGATGGATAGATGGGTGAGTGGGTGGGTGTGTGGATGTGTGTGTGGGTGGAAGGGTGGGCGTGGGTGTGTATCTGTGTGTGTGTGCGGGTGTGTGCGTGTGTGGAGGGGGTTATTGTTTATTGCTAATGCCACTTAAATAATTTAGATTTTCTTATCAGCTCACCTAATCTATCTGCTTCGCGCCAAGTGGCGCATAAAGCCATATAGAATCATTCCAGTCATCTCCGCCAGCTGCTGCTACTCCGGCTGTTCCGCAGGAAATCCATCCAGTTTTGGTCATCATCTTTCTCCACTATTCGTCGCCACGTTGTTTTTGTGCGTCTACGTTTTCTCTTTCCCTCCGGGCACAGGACGTTGTTATGGTACAGTCATTTACATGGTCGTGTCTAAGCATATTCCGCAGCCATTTCCATCTCCTACTCCGTATATCATCGCTTATTTGTTTTGTATTTGCTCTGGTCATCATCAACTCTTCATTTATCATTCCATCTTTCCATCTAATTTTTAGAAATCTTCGCAGACATTTCTTCTGAAACGTATCAATGTCGTTTTCTTCTCTATTTGTCATCTTCCATGTTTCACATACATACAAGAGAACTGATTTTACAAGCACTTTATATCTTTGTATTTTTGCTAATGTTAGTAAAATTCAAAATCTTCTTCAGCTTGATGAGTAAATGTTCTTCTGGATTTTGTTATTCTGCTTTCCATGTCACCTATTCCCCTTCTTTTTTGCCACAGCTCCAAGATATGCATTACATGTTTCTCAGTTCATAGCTATTACATCATTCATAATCTTTGTCATAATCTTTGTTTCCATATAGTCCGAGTAAATTATTTATTAAAGGAAAATGATACCAATTATTTGTGTTTTAGAGTTAATATTCATTTACAAAGCTGACAACTTCCTTCAGAATTTCACATTCTAATTGGACATCTTTAATTCAAAAAATGTTGTGTTATTTGTAATCATAGGAAAACCATATTGTATAATTAACCAGTTGCCCAGGAATGTTAAGAAAATAAACATTTCCAACTAAAACTTCTTTTGTTGTTGCTTTTTTAGGAGAACAGGATTTTAATTCAAGCAAGGTTTAAGTCAACTTAAGTTATTTCTAAAGTCAATTTCACCACTAAAAAGTCAATTATTATACCAAGTTGTGATAGTCAAAAGAATGACCAAGCATTAATGGTCAAATCTTACCAATAGCTGAGTGAACTATGCACCAATCCAAATGAGGTCAATTTGACCAACTGAGCATCGTCAAAACATTGACCAAGTTTGAATGGTCAAATTTAGCTACATTTGATTCGGTCAAAATTTGGCCTTTCTAATTTTAGAGTGTTTGCACATTCTCAAAATGAACCTCAATGAACCTCTTTGGTTATCGCTGTTTAGGTACAGAAGGCTGGAAGAATTATTTAGTATTAATACGTGAATGAGACTTTCATCTTAATATTTTTGTATCGTGATTGGAAAATTGAAAGACACTTACTCCAACAGTGGGGAAAACCTATGTCTTCCTAACACAGAAAGTGAAATATAGGGCCCATTTTTATAACATTAGGTCATGTACAGTATACGTTTTAAACAATGCGCAATAATACAACGTGTGTACCAAGAGCATATTTTGCTGTGCGCTAGTTGTTTGCTTACTTAATGTGCGCTCGTCTGCTTTGTTTACTTGCAACTTGAAGGTAAAACGTACTTGTGTGTATGAGCAGATTGCAACTGTGAATTGGTGTATTAAATAAAGATTTTGAGTTTGTCCGCCTATTTCACATTTTACATGTCACACAAATAAAAAAATAAAAAATGATAAGCCATAGCTAAAGAATAATGGTGGTGGATGGTGATGGTGATGGTGATGGTGATGATGATGATGATTATGACAATGACGATGACGATGACGATGACGATGACGACGACGACGATGACGATGATGATTGAAGTGTTATATCTTGTTTTAATCTGATCTTTTGGTATAATTTTATCTTTTCGTGTTCTGTTATTGCAATTTGCTATCCTGTTTTAAAGAGCGTTAACATTTTATACGTGGTAACTGCTATATTCAGAATGTCCCCAAGTCCTTAGGATCGAACCACATAGATTCAATTCAATGACATGCTTATTATTGCTATTACACCTTCATCATATACTGACGCTCCATTTTCCTTCATATTACATTTACATCTGCTGTTGATGTACAAGTAGTGTTCCCATGTCATAACTACACAATACTGATAACCTACAATCATGGACAAAATCTTGTCCCTTTTTCCGTTGTACACCGTTTCAATGTTGGTACATAACTTGGACCTGCAACTTTTAACATTCACTTCCAACATTGAAATAGGGTACAAGGAGTGAAGCAAAGGGTCAAATATTTGTGTCTATGATTGCAGATCTTCGTCTATTTTGGCAACTGTAAAGGTCCAAGCATTAGACACATTCAGAATGTCTGCACAATACAAATGATATTCGGGCTGAGATGAAAAAAAACGTTTATTTTTATTTTTATTTATTTCTTTATTTCTGAACAGATAGAAAGGAACCTTGAAAAATCGAGAAAAAAATCAAAAAAGTGTAAATCTTTGTTAGATTTTGGTAGTGCTTCGAAAGAGATATTACGGATCTATGGAAACGTAAAAGCAACACATCTGAATTTTAGCAATAACCATAGACAGTTTAGTCCACGACCCCGACCCCGACCGGGAGATCTCCCAAACGGGATATTGTTGTCATCACAATCCACAATGTATCTTTTTAAACTCAGATCTCTTTTAAGAAACACCTAACGGTAAAATAGGTTTACGATAAAGGTAGAAAAAATGCCTGCGAATATTCTAATTTTATTGGTGCAACAGAACGATGAAAATATTTTCTCCACTTTCACCAGCGCAAATTTACCTTTCACCACAAAATTTTAAAATAATTTTAAAAATTAATTTCAATTGTTTCTGAAGAGTAGATCTTAACATTTAAGTCACCATCAAAAGCTCAAATTATACAGAAATAATAATTTCAATTTCATTTGCAACGTATACAACTTCTGAATTACATAATTTGAAAAGCAAATATTTTCAAGGGCTAAACTTATTAGCAACAGTTTAAGTTATGATTGATCTCCCAATCAGCCTAGATATCTTCCGCTCGGGAGCATGGACTGCACTGATTGAAATTACATAAATCCTGAGCAAAATGTTGATCATACATTGAATATCTTATATCCCGTGAATTTTTAGGTGTTAATATGCAAGTTCGTGATGTATAGGTACATAGGCCTCTTACTCTTACCTCTTACATAGGTTTTTCTTTTGTTAATGAATTGTATTTAATTATTTACCACTACATCAGTTTTGTTTGATTGTTTACAAGCTGAATCTGAAAATATGTGTCTGGATATTACTCCCATTTAAATCAAAAATAAGTGTAAACCACATTATAATGTTCAAATAATAAAATGGAAATACACATATTTTTAAAGTTCGATTCCCGTCGTGAGCGCTGCATTGTGTCTTTGAGCAAGACACTTTACTCTACTTGCTTCATTCCACTCAGCTGTAATACGAGTACCAGCATTATTTGTGAGTTAATCTGCAATGTACTGGCTTCTCGTTCAGCGGGGAATCACGTACTCTCATCCGCTTGCGCCATGGAAACCGGGGATAAGTACCGGCCATCCTAATGACTGGGATGGATTTAACTGGATTTAGCTCACGTTCTGTTTATTGGGCAGGAATTATTCAGTCATATATTTTTGATTAACCATTAGTCAGATACATAACATGCCTATAATATTCATAAATTAGTCTGTTTTAGTGTTAGGAAGAATCGTTTACTTGTGCATAAAATCAGTTTTCCATTTAACAAAAATGGGCCTAATTCACAATCTTACGTAACCATTTGGTAAGGTTTGCATTCTTTTGGTTAGGTTTTCATTGTAATCATATAATAATAATGCGCAGTTCACACAAGCCTTCCTTGCCTGTTTTAGGTTCCAGCTAAGTTTAATTAAAACCGATATATCTCGTGATCCTGAAATTTCTCTTTAATGACACAGGTGCTCTGATATAAACAAACAAGTTGAACAAATACACTGATTAAAAAACGTGTATAGGCAAAGTGGTCTTATAACACGAAAGTACACACTTCGAGTTTCGTTTGCTGGTATTGAATTACGACGTAGTTACTCAGTATCTGTAAAATATGTTTTCCTTCCCGCAAAGAGAGGAACATGAACAAAAACCATCTGAATCAAAACTCAGGAAAGAAGAACGAAGCGCTACATTAGCGACAGGAATGATAATATTTGCTGCTATTCAAATTATAACGGCAATATTCATGATTGGATTCGGTGTGTTTCGTATATTAGAAGAGTGTGTTCTTGGAAACGTCAGTGAAGGAATTTTTACGGGTGCAGTGGTAAGGGCATTATTCATAGTTAACATTGGAAAACAGATATGTGGAAACATACGAGATAAGATAAAATTTATATCCAAATTAAGCTCCCAAATTTAATTATTTAGAAAATGGGTACTGCAGCATGTCGACAAATTGGCACAATACTGCAGCGGCACTTCTTTTTAAGGTATCGTATATCAATGGGGCGTTAACCACCTTTACAATAGCCTTACATCCCCATTGCCATCATCACTACAAAGGCACACCATTATCGACACACCCGTTATCACTACAGAGGCGCACCAATATCCACTTAATGGTCCGGGGAAAATCTCGTTTTAAAGGATCACTATGTATTCCTTAATTTGAGAGATTATGGAACGTATGCTAGTCTACACTCTTGACAATAATGAATCATTTTTTGACTACTTTCCAACGTCAATTTTTTTTAACCCTGTAAGTCTCAAAGGGGTGAGAAAAAGTTAAATTCAGCATTTTGTCCATGAATTCAGACTTTTGTTCATGATTGTAGGTTATCAGTATTGTGTAGTTATGACATGGGAACACTACTTGTACATCAAAAGCAGATGTAATTGTAATATGAAGGAAAATAGAGCGTCAGTATATGATGAAGGTGTAATAGCAATAATAAGCATGTCATTGAATTGAATAAGCATGTCTTAATTGAAGTTAAATAGTCCAACTAAGTTTACTAAACGATCATAATAACCCGTTTGAAAGCATCATTTTGACTAGAAAAAATGTAGTCATTGCGGATTAATATATAAAGTATGTGTTATGCTGTGATTGTAATTACCGTGATCGCTGAACAGAAGAGTACTTGCAGTTTATATCTTCTCATCGTGAATATAAGTGATGTTTTTGAATTGCATAGTAACGATACAAACGCGCGTCTTCATATAGTTCGGAATCGAACTATAAAAGTAGTGGTTTAATTGCTTTTGAATATGAATCTTGTGTAGTACAACGGCGGTTTAACTTTGTTTATGAACGATGCGCGACGTGTACGTGCGGTATACATATGCATGTAGGCCCTATACGACAAACTAAAGTCAAAACGACTGCTCCTGGATTTTCAGAAGTTAGCTTAAAGTATGGAGAACGCTTGGAAGAATGGCGGTTTGAAGAGTACAAAGAAGTTTTTTTTTGTGGTACGTAAGAATAAGAAAAACAATCTGAAAGATATTGCTAGCTTAACTAGCTGCAATTTAAGTGCAAACCTAGGCTAGTGTTGTTGTTAATGCAATAATGGTGCTGAATAACGTTAGCCAGTGACAAATGTGATGACAATCTAGGTAAACTTAGACAGGCCTAAACAATGTTAGTGTCATATAATTTGACACACGCTTGAATGAATCGGGTTTGGCGAGTAAATCCAACAAACAGATAGCATTTTATTAGCGTTTTAGTGCGTCAAACTGACCATGTTCTTTATTTGGAAGGGGAAGGGAAGGGGGCATAAAGATATGCTACAACAACACTAATGTAGTTCAAAGGTAAAAACATGACTTATTTGGGGGCACCATGTAGGTCACTGCAACATGGGGGGGGGGGGGGGAGGGGTTCCCTGTGCCCCTGATCCTATACCTATGCATAACCTAAACGTTTTATTATTCATTTCCAATATTTCATTTTCCTGTGCACGAAAAGCTATGTTTTTTTCTTGGTCTTCAGCCATTCTTGGTAGTCCTAATTCCAGGGTGCAAAATTTAGATTTTGCCATAAGTTTTGTAATACTACTAGATTGGGTGACTTTCGGCAAATTCTTACAGGTGTTCTTACATGTCTTCTGCTGGGTTTGTTAGGTTGAAGCCTCTGTACCCACCTCCCCGTCTTTGTCAGTTAGGCCTTTAAACTGAAAACTTTAAATCAGCACAGTAATCATACTTCAGGTTGATATCTGACTTACTTTTCTCTAATCTAGATTCAAAGACTTGACACTCGGTGCGTTGACAATACTGGATAGCAGGTGGTTCCCGATTTCAGTTATACGTAGAGAGAAGTAAATGACCTTTGTAATTTACTAGATAATGAATGTACGTAAAATATTGATATTAATAAGTTATACTACTGGCTGTACTTATTGTGTATAATTCTATGCCGAAATTCGCAGCATTATTGTGTAAGTGTAAAGAAACGTAACATGATGAGCTACTTTGGGATCAAAAAGGCCTTAAGTAATTGTTTCCAAAGACTGCGGCAAGAAAGCTAGCTGGTTAAAAGTTTGTAAATATTACTAAGTGTTTAGGCCTAATGCCTTAGGTCAATTTCACAGAAATAGGGACATAAAGCATAAAAATTAAAAATAATTTGATAGAGCAGATTTGTTGCTGCTTTTAGTATCCGCTAATATGCGTATGTATTCATGATTAAAGTAAATTCTTCAATTATTTTTTGAAGTATTTATGTAAAATAAACGCTGCCCTCGATGGTACGATGCATTATATTTACAAATGGTAAATCTTTGACCTAATATTTTGCCAAAGTTTTCACAAATACTTTTCAATTTTTAGATTTAATGTGCTTCATTGGTTAAGGTATGCATTGGTTTTCCTGAGGCATGAACATGATATACATACTGTATTTATGCAGTAATAGACTTAATGACTAAACTTTTAAGGTTATATTTAAGAAATTGTCAACACCCGTCACACTTTTTCAGAAAAGTTTCTATAACTCCGTATAAAGATAAAATATACAAAAACATATTTTAGAACATATCTATATATCAGTTGTACCAAATCAATTTAAAATACATATATTTCCATACATATGGACAAATCAATTAAAAAAAAAATCCATACTGATGGGAAAAAGAAAACATGTAACACCCATCACAGAATGTGTGGCGGGTATTACATGCAATGTAGCAAATGCAGTATGCAATACCTAAAAAATAAATGACATTTAAAATTAATGGAGATTTATCAAATCAATTACATTCTATAGTTCAATTTATAGTTCCAGCCTTTGAAATCTTGTGTTAAGTACTTAAATTGTACCTAAATGTGCTGTTTATAGAAGTGGTTAGTTGTAGTATAACAGTACCCATCTCTCTGCATCTATCCGTTAACCTAACCAGATACACAATAAAAACAATAAAACAAAATGGCAAGATGTTGTCACAGTCACTGTGTAAGTTATAATGGAATCAAAAGTTGTGTTATTCGCAATTGTTTAAGGTAAAGATTAGTCTAGTGGGGTGTAACATTACTAAACCCATTAGTCTAGTGGAGGTGTGACATCACTGAGGCCATTAATCTAGTGGGGCTGTAACATCACTGAACCAATTAGCTTAGTGGGATGTGACATCACTGAACCCATTAGTCTAGTGGGGGTATAACATCACCAAGCCCATTAGTCTAGTTGGGGTGTAACATCACTGAGCTTATTAGTCTAGTGGGGGTGTAACATCACTAAACTTATTGGTCTAGTGGGGGTGTAACTTCACTCAACCCATTAGTCGAGTGGGGTGTAACATTACTAAATACATTAGTCTAGTGGGGGTGTAACATCACTGATCCAATTAGTCTAGTGGTGGTATAACATCATCAAGCCCATTAGTCTAGTGGGGGTGTAACATCACTGAGCTTATTAGTCTAGTGGGGGTGTAACATCACTGAACCCATTATTTTAGTGGGGATTTAACATCACTAAACTCATTAATCTAGTGGGGGTGTAACATCACTGAACCCATTATTTTAGTGGAGATATAACATCACTAAACTCATTAGTCTAGTGGGGTGTAACATCATTAAACCAATTAGTTTAGTGGGGGTGTAGCATCACTGAGCCATTAGTCTAGTGGGGTGTAATATCACTGAACCCATTAGTCTAGTGGAGGTGTAACATCGCCGAACTTATTAGTCTAGTGGGGTTGTAACATTACTGAACCCATTACTTTAGTGGGGTTTAACATCACTGAACCCATTAGTCTAGTGGGGGTGTAACATTATTGAACCCATCAGATTAGTGGGGGTGTAACATCACTGAACCCAATAATCTAGTGGGGTTGTAACATCACTGAACCAATTAGTCTTAGTTGGGGTGTAAGCATCACTGAACCCATTAGTTTAGTGGGGGTGTAACATCACTGAACCCATCAGATTAGTGGGGGTGTAACATCACTGAACCCATTAGTCTAGTGGGGTTGTAACATCACTAAACCCATTAGTCTAGTTGGGGTGTAACATCACTGAACCCATTAGTTTAGTGGGGGTGTAACATCACTGAACCCATCAGATTAGTGGGGGTGTAACATCACTGAACCCATTAGTCTAGTGGGGTTGTAACATCACTAAACCCATTAGTCTAGTGGGGTGTAACATCACTAAAGACATTAGTCTAGTGGGGTGTAACATCACTGAACACATTAGTCTAGTGGGGTGTAACATCACTGAACACATTAGTTTAGTGGGGGTGTAACATCACTGAACATATTAGTCTAGTGGGGGTGTAACATCACTGAACCCATCAGTTTAGTGGGGTGTAACATCACTGAACCCATTAGTCTAGTGGGGTGTAACATCACTGAACCCATTAGTCTAGTGGGGTGTAACATCACTAAACCCATTAGTCTAGTGGGGTGTAACATCACTGAAGACATTAGTCTAGTGGGGTGTAACATCACTGAACACATTAGTCTAGTGGGGTGTAACATCACTGAACACATTAGTCTAGTGGGGTGTAACATTACTGAACATATGTTTAGTGGGGGTGTAACATCACTGAACACATTAGTCTAGTGGGGGTGTAACATCACTGAACCCATTAGTCTAGTGGGTTGTAACATCACTGAACCCATTAGTCTAGTGGGGGTGTAACATCACTGAGCCCATCAGATTAGTGGGGGTGTAACATCACTGAACCCATTAGTCTAGTGGGTTGTAACATCACTAAGCCCATTAGTCTAATGGGGTATAACATCACAAACATATTAGTTTAGTGGGGTGTAACATCACTAAACCCATTAGTTTAGTGGGGGTGTAACATCATTGAACCCATTAGTTTATTGGGGTGTAACATTACTGAATCCATTGTTGAAAATACTGATTTATTACCTCCATCCATTGATAAACCAGTTGTGAAGCACTGGTTGCAGATCCATCAGAGATTTTACCTGGTGCCCTTACAAAAAAATCCGACCATGGAAATAGTGGTCCTCTACTTTATCTGGATCTTTTTTATTATTAAAATACACAAGTATTTTTTACCTTTTCCATGGTTGTCTGACAAGAGTGCATTTGGACAGTTGAAACTATTTCTCTGTTTTTCCATGTTTGACAACCATTGACAACCATTGGTTGCTTGGACTACAATAACCACCTTTCCCAAATTGACACTCATTTCCCCTATATTTTCCTTAAACCCAACACTTTGACCACCATGATGTGGGAAATGTAGTTTCTAGGGAAATGTGATAAAGGTAGGAAAAGGTAGAAAACTATAATCTAGTCACCACATAAAATATTGGAAATGGTTGTCAAAAATGAAAGTGTTGTTAATGTATGCTAATGGTTGTTATGGTAAAGTATGGGTTAAAAAGGTAGGAAAGCAAGGGTGATTTTCAATGTTTCATAAAGGTTTTGGTGGAGAAAAGTCACGGTGGAAATTCAAACAAATCTGTGGTCGTTTTTTGTTGTTGTAAGGGGTGGTTGGTACATGGGAATAAGAGTCCGTTGATCTTACCACTAAACCATTGAAGGCTATTCATGAATTCGAATTCATTGTTTGAAAATGAAGTCTGACAGATACGCAATAAAATAATTTCCCAAAATTTTCCTCTGCATTCATTCCTGACAAAAACATGCTTTTCTTGCAAACATTATCTTCAGATATTTCAATACGAGTTAATCAACATAGCCCCCTTCCCCTACGCCCACCCCATTCTCCTTCCCCTTACATGCAAAAACATTTAGCTGCTCTTGATAGCTGGTCCGTAATTGTATTACAGGCAGCTTATTGACTTATTAAATTTCGTTGCACGAAAGTACACTTACAGTAAGTATTCATGAATGTGGCTTAATATCCTGTTCAAGCTGTATCTTTACTGCTTACGTGATGCAAATCAGTGCGCTCGGGGTTGTCCTGTTTAAAGGTTCAAAGAGGTTAGTTAAGGCGTCAAGAAAGTCTTATCTGTCAGCGATAGCAACTTTACTAAATGTGTAAGCGCGAATTTACGAGCGACTTGCGATTTATAGCGATTGGTACCAAAACATGGCAAGCACAAAAATATTAGTAATATTATTTAGATATTCAGAGCCTACGCCTGAAGCTGTTAAGGTCTTTTGGAGCACTTCCTTCCGCAACTTTCGTAATGTTATTATTTGTATTTTCCTATTGTTATAATGTCATTATGAATTATGCAATTCTTAACAATTGTTAGAATGTGAGGATGAAGACACCAGTTTTCCATACGAGACTTACTACATTACTTATTTCTACAAAGATAAGACAGTACTTTAAACTTGTATATCTTCCAAACGGAATAGAAATTTGAAATGGTTTTGCTCCAATTTTGTTTCTTTTGAAGTCCCTTTCGTAAAAGATAATTTTACTGGACGACTGAGCTAATCTTTTAAGGGTTTGCGCACATAGACTATGTGGTTACCCCTCCGTTGCAATTTACCCATCCTATACTATTATATAAGAGCCATACATATCACTTACTCAATTGCTACTTTATTTCGCCACTAATACTGTACTTTACACATTATTTTTATTTCAGATAATTATAGTGATGAATAGATCTCCATTTATTGGATACGCATCTTACTGCACTATCACAGCTTTTTCCTAATCTAGGAGCATGAGTAAAAATTCCTTCAAGGTACAAGAAGTCCATGAAAGAAAGAATGAAGGTACTGTACTATTGCCATGGTTTAAATATACATGTTGCATCTCTTTGTGACAATATGGGATTCACATGTTTTAAATGTGGCAACCCGGGAAAAATATAATCATATCACCACTTGAAATTAAGTCACAGTATCATCGAAGGGAGGCTTTTCAACTGGCCATTTCCGTACTATCAGGCTGGTTGTTTGAGAAGGAGCATGAAGAATTAACAGTGCTCGATCAGGAAGAACATGACATGCTTAATGCAAATGCCAACAATCATATTCCTGTTTTTCAGCAACAATTACATACTGCAAATACAAACAGTTTTAGTCTTATGAGTGATAGTCATTTTTCTTGCGGCAGTACATCATACATCATGTACATTTAGCAATGCACTTAATATTAAGGAACCAATACTATTATTTAAATATTTAGAAAGCGCACTTTGTATGTAAAAACATGAACTATGGCGCTGTACAATAAGTAAATGAAAATATAAAATATAAAAAAAGTAAAATACAAATATAGTAAAAAGTAGCAATTTTCAATTTATAGGAAGTGCGGAGCCGCATTGGATGATTTTCGTTTTATCTCAAGGCACAAATACTTTAAACCATGTAATTGCAAGAAATGTGTTTTTCAAGTTTTTGTTGTGAGAATTTCCGTTGTATAAATTCCTTTCAAGCTGAACATAAACTGATAAACAGTAAAGATATAATATCCCATTCCCTTACTTTGTTCGTGTGGAGGATAAAAAAAAAAAAAATGGTTGGTTCAGTTAGGACAGCACAGTACATCTTGATTGAAGACATATTCTATTTTCAATAGGATTAGTGGTTACCCATGATGACAAAATGGAAACAAGAACCAAAAAGTACCAATGTACCAAATATATGTTCAAAAGACATGAAGCAATTTCTTGTCTAGGCTGAACTCCCCGTCTAACTCCCTGTGTATCATTTATATTGCCAGAAAATAAAATAAGCTTCAGTAAACACAGTCAAATTAGATATGTCATATTTCGAATTTTGTCGAAACAGACAAGAAAGTTGCATCTCTACAGGCCTTGCCACATCCCCCTCCCCCCTCATCTTTTTATGGACAAGTGAAGAGAAAATATAGGAAGATGGTAAGGCCCACAACAAGAGAGGCCATCCTAGCCTTTTTGATTAGAAGCCAATAAGTTGAATAATTGTACTCTTTTATTTGATACTCGATGATTTTTCCAAGGGAAACACCACAACTAACTGGAAACACCACAACTAGCTAAAACACCACAACTAGCTGTAAACACCACCACTAACTAGAAACACCACAACTAATTGAAAACACCACAACCAAGTGGAAACACCACAACTAACTTGGAACACTACAACTAACTGGATGGAAATCAAATTTGTGTAAATTCCTGCTTTGGTTGAAACTATTAGT
The DNA here is from genome assembly GCA_020152595.1 of Chiridota heheva. Lineage (NCBI taxonomy): Eukaryota > Metazoa > Echinodermata > Holothuroidea > Apodida > Chiridotidae > Chiridota > Chiridota heheva. The sequence continues at coordinate 14,271 of JAIGNY010000626.1, forward strand.
AGTGAGGCCAGACCAGGAAAATTTTGTTTTGTCATAATGCATTCTCACTACAGTTTTTCCTAGACCTATGCCAAGGTTAGAGAACAAACATCAAATGTAGGCTACCCTATACTGAACTGTCATACATCACACATTTTATATACACTGTAAAATCAACACAGTGTGCCCCATCTACCTTAAAAGAGGGAAAGGGGAGTAAACTTCAGTTTGGTCAAATGTTTAAGCAAAGAAGTGACCATAAAATCAATTAAACGTATACCGTAAGTTAAGTTAATATGTGGACAGGGGTACACAATTGGGGGTGCCCACCAATATAAAGCTGCTTCTCTATCTGAAATTTGGTGGGGATCAAATTAAGAAGCCATAAAAGTAATACATTTTTCAGTTAGAAGTCGGTTTGAGAAGAACGATTTGAAATATTTAAAAACAATGACCGATTCGAAGATTTATAGCTGAAACCTGAAGACTGTTTAGACAAAATTGAATATTTTTTGGTTTTACATAATTCTTTGTGCCCAAAGTGTTCTAGCTTTTGTTATTCAGTGAAAACAATGTTTTGAAGAGCAACTCTTTTGTTTGGAATCACTCTATAAGGGAAATATGGAATGCTTTCTGGTCTGGAAATGTTGTAATTACCTATTTCACATGTTTTATGTCCAATTGTCTTTATTATAAGATATACTCTACCTTCTTAATCTTTTTTTAAATACAGTATATACTAATTCTGCTTATTTTTCATACAGATTGAAACAAACATTCCAGATTATCTAAATCAATTGGTAAAAATTGGAGACCGAAGTCAGCCATTTATTTTAGTATCGGGAGAGAAAGATCATCCTACCCAATGATTTGCTGTGGTTGAGAAGCATGCATTGCAGGCAGATTCCTTGCTGTGGCTGAGAAGCATGCATTGCACAGATTCCTTGCTGTGGTTGAGATGCAAGCAGTGTAGACAGATTTCTTTTTCAAAGGAGTTGACATTTGCTGTAAATGTTTTTACATTATAGACATAATCTATCCCAGCCAATGCCAAACCACCTGGGAGTTCCATTAAAGATGGTTTGGGGAAATGTTTACCTTACCTGCCGTAAGACCGCTGAGAGCATATTTAGTTCAATAAGCTATGCAGTTGCTTGTACAGGACTTGCTAAGACTCTGCTTTGCACTCTTATAAACAAATATTAGGTTTAGTGATCAGACATTTGAGAAAATAGAGGACATTTATAGAAACACCGCAGTTTAAAAACTACCTTGATATCATATTTCCTGTAGATGATCCTGTATTTCAAAAACTTCACAAGTTTCCTTAAAAGTGACACTGGTGTAAAGTAAGCTTTAACTTAAAAATGTGATGTCATAGACTTACTTCTGTAACAAGTGTCTATGATTTCTATTTTTGCAAGTCATAGTTACCATGGATACACTATAAGTTTAGAAACATACACTTAGCCATTCAAACTATCTTGTGTCTTAATGTTTTTGTAATAAAGATTTTTGTAGGATAAGTTAAACAACTTGGTTTCAATCAGTCTCAGAAGGAAGTATAAAGTGATGGCATAAATTCCTGTTGTACGTTTTTTTAATTACCATAAGGCTAAACAAATTAAATCTTTGATTCAAACGATCACTAATGAAAGATGCTTTTTTCACACCAAAGTGATTGCAGCCTTTTTACAAGCTTTGTGATAAACCTGACTTGTCACTTATGTTAAAGATGAGTTTTTAGCTTTGCATCAGAATGTGTTGCTCTACTCCAAGTATTTTGTTTCCTCTTACTTTAAGTGCTGAAAAGATCAAATATTAACATCAATAAATTGTTACCCTGGTCATAATCTACAGGTCTATATCCATTTCATTATAACAGAATATCAGTTATTATTGTTTAGTCTACATTCTGAATATTATAAATGTGATAGGACAAATGTGAAGAGTCAAGTTTTACTTCGCAGTAGTTCAAATGCTTCATAGACTGGGGGCCCAATAGTCCAAAGATCTGTAACCTGATCATCTGACTATCAGCCTTGATTCTATTGCGCCTTTGGACTATAGGGCGGATACCAGGTCAAATGTCCATTGAGCTCAGTGAGTCAGTGCTTAATATTGAAGTTAGTTGTTTATCAAAACTGTTTAGGTTCTGAAAACTGTAAACCAAAGCAATAAAAGGTTCTATAATCGTCCGTTTTTCCGCATACTGACGAATGTCTTATTTAGGTCAAACGAACATTGGCGCAAAATACTCCATTATTATTTCCGCATACTGACGAATGTCTTTAAAGCTTCATGAAATAAAATTTTGCTTGAAATATCTTGATTGTAAGTAAAATTATCAAAAGAATAGCATTTGCTCTTTCCAATGATATATAAAGCTATGTAATACGTTTATTAACGTTTATTTCATGAACTTCAAAACTCTCCGAACATTCGTCAGCATGTAGAGTTAATAATTTTAATTTTGACATTCGTCACTACATTAATGACATTCGTCACTATAAGCGAAAAGACGGACCTAATGTTTATCCAAGTGTGTATTCAATGGAGATTCACGTTTTGCAATACCAACTTATTGTGTTATCATATTTTTGCTTATCTGCTGTAGTGTTCTTTTTACGTTTGTTTAATGGAGACAGACAGCATTTTAACTTGATTATATGATAGGGCATTACAAAAAAAAACACACAAAAGCAACCAAAATCTTATTACATTCTAACAAATTAATCCATGTTTGTTTAAATAAGTCCTCATTGTAGATGAGGAAAATGACAGACGTTTGTTTTCTTTTAATTCATTTAAGTATGACCAATTTGAGCGTAAAATATCACTTTAAAGTGGGTTTAAAGTAGTTAGAAAACCCCATAAAGGGTTATTTCTAACAACAAAAAGGATCATTTTTTAAACTATACTCGAGGTTGTTTCTGACTACAGTTTCTAGTTAGATCAAGAAAACACTTCATTGGGGTTATTTTTTACCCTTATTCAGTTGGTGGATACTTGACTCCATAAAATCGGTCATTTTGAAACTGCTATAATTAAGGTTGTTTTCTGACTACATTTTCTAGTTAAATCATGTAACTACTTCATTGCGGTAATTTTGTACCCCTTTTGTGTTGGTGGATAGTTGACTCTATACCCGGAGTCAAATTTGACCATTTCCTAGTTAAATAATAACCCTTTTTTAAGAGTGGAGGCGCATTACTATCGACACACCCGTCATCACTACAAAGGCGCATCATTATCGACACAACAGTCCGAGAGAACCTTTGTTTGAAAGATTACTAAGTATTCCTTGAATTTAGAGAGTATAGAAAAGTTGATAGTCTGAGACACAAAGGACGTATCCAGGGGTATACATAGGGTACATGTGTGTGTGTGTGTGTGTGTGTGTGAGAGAAGGGGAACTTAAAGGGAGGGGGGGGGGGCTCATCCGTCATCACTACAAAGGCGCACCACTATTGACACACCAGTCCGGGAGAAACCTTCGTTTTAAGAGTCACTAAGTATTTCTTAATTATAGAGATTATAAAACAAATCATAGTCTCAGGGCTTACACCAGTTTTGGTTCACCAATTGAGCGGAGCCAATGAGGTAGATAAACAATACTAACACAATTTCAACACAGTAATTACAGAGTAACACATATTAAAGATTCACTTGAAGAGAATGATCATAGAGTTGGTACAATTTTAAGGTGTAGCCATTTCCATTTCCATTTCTAAAATGGTAATTTGCATAACGATTCTTACTCATCTCAATTTTCCCCAAAATCTAGATAAAAAACGTTTTAAAAATCCATATTTCTCAGAGTTTTGTATCGTCTTTCGAATTTTCACAATTTTAACATTTCGATCATCTGTAAAATATTCTCTATCGATTAAAAGGCCAGTTGTTGTCTCAAACGTGGAAGTAAAAATATATCAATTTGTGTGTTTTGCTTGGTCTAGAGACAATGGTCCAATGTGCACTTATACTGATAGGTCAATCAGTTACATTTTGAAATAAAATGTACGTCATATTTTAATCAAGTTGGTGGCCTTTAAAAGCTTTTATAGCATATAATCCTTAATTTGTAACATCTGAGTAATGCTTAAAATCATGGTTTCACGGTGAGTAAATACGTACCATGGAAACATGATTGTTCGTGCGAGAGCTTTTGGAATGTGTATTCTATGAAAGAACCATACAAAATCGCTCTAATGGGATTTGCAATCTTTGAGTAGAAATGTTTGTCCAAGTAATGCTATGGAACATTTATCCGTTATCCGTATTCTTTTACATGCATAGCTGCTGCTTACAGGTTTAGTCGGTTGCGCCGCATGGAAGACACAGACAGAACAAACCGTAAGTTACACAGTGGTTAAAGGAGCTCTAGACCGAACGTGAGAGCGTATTTATAGCTGGTCTCCCGCCCCTCCTAAAACAAATAAATAGATAAATAAAATGTGCATGTGCATGCATGCATGCATGCATGCATGAATGAACGAATGAATACTGGAATGAATGAACAAACGAACGAACGAACGAACGAACGAACGATCGATCGATCGATCGATCAATCAACAAATCAATCAATAAATCAATAAATACAAATAGATAAAATGCCCATCTAGCACGCAAACGGTATAGCAATAATCTAGTTAATAAGTGAGTTTTGCTCTCACGTCGTCTGTGGGCTATGGAGTAATGAAGTTTATCAATCTGTTGTGGATAACATATGTGTGAAATTTACAAAAACGAGCGCCTTTACATTTTGGTTTAACTTGTATGTGAAAGGCACCAGGTTCGATTCCCGCAGTGAGCGCTGCATTGTTGACCAAAGCAAAACACTTTACTTTACTTGCTTCAGTCCACTCAGCTGTAAAATGAGTACTACCACTGCTGGGGAGTTAACTTTCGATATACTCGAGTCCCGTTAAGGGAGTCCCGATAGACTGGGTCCCGTCCAGAGAGAGTTATGTACTCTCAAAACAATCAAAGCTGTTAAAGGGCAGTTATCGTCTCCATAACGCGGAGGTAAATAGATTTCAAATCTCGTGTTTTGATGGTCGAAACACAAAGATCCAATATGCACTTACACTAATAGGATAATCAATAAACGTTTTAGAATAAAACGCTGTGACATTTTCATTACGATACATGGCCTTTCAGACAGTTTTCCATAAGCCATCTATTCTAACGACACAAATAGAGATAGAGAGTGCAGTTCTAAGGGTGATAAATTTAAAGTTCCTTCATTAAGAACTGTTGTGACATGGAGGTGGATGGATGGATGGATGGATGGATGGATGGATAGATAGATAGATAGATAGATAGATAGATAGATAGATAGATACATAGATAGATAGATATATAGATATATAAACATATAGATAGATAGATAGATAGATAGATAATGTATATATACATCTAAAATCTCCTAAACAATATCATATTCAAAAACTGCAGTTAAAGTTTTCCAGATGGAATGACAGGTGTGACTAAAAACTCATCAATGATACTTAGTGTTTGATTTGAAGAACCCCTTCACAACGTCTTCGCCAATTGAAATACTTATAAAAATAGCATGCTCTTGTAAAAGGAGCGGTAATACCATTTTTCTCTTCAGTATAATGGTATATCAAGCATTCTTTGATTTGTTGCTTTAGGATGGTATTTCGTGAAAATTTTAGAATTGTAAAACAATTAGCCATTTTTTTCAAACTAAGATGATTTAGAGAGAATTAATATCTAATTCTGTAAATTGTTTTAATTCTATTCTATTTTCAAGATTACAAGCTTTGCCGTATTGTCATTCATCTGCTTTGTATTAGCCGCTGTTATTATTATTGTTGAAAGCTTCAGTCTGGTGTCAGATGCGGAAAATTGCATCAGCTACGAAAGGATATGCAAGGTAAGGTGAATACCTAGGGGGAGGGAGGCATCCCGCATGAGATTAGTTTGCCATCCACTCCCCCTATATCTATTTTTCTAATTGACATATTTTTTTCCGATTTACAGGCCCCATCAGACAAAATTGCCCCTCTCTTGCACTCCCATGACCAAAATCCTGGCACCGCCACTATGTATACCAAGATAAGTGGATAGAATTTGCAAATATATAATTTTGCCTATCCATAATGTGCTATCTGTTTCTGTTTGGAGATCATTTAATAGTATTGACATATTTGTCCTTTTATACTTCACTATGTACGCTATGTATTATAAGAACCCGAACTGTTTCTGTTTTATACGCAATCACACATTTAAATGACACTATTTCAACCGTTTCTTTTGCAATACAATATTACTCCTTGTATTTTAGCCTGGATGTTTGGTAGTTTCCACAGCTTTGATTCACTTTGGAATATTTCACCTATTCTTGTCGGTGGCAAATGTGATATTATCTACGAAGATAGAGCGAAGATAGTGAGCAAATGTAGCTCATTTGCTGGTAAGTTAATTTCTTTCAATATATGCTGCTTAATGAGCTGATTAAGGAGAAATTCTTTAAACAGTTTGAAAAATTGACTTTTATTGATATCACAATAACCTCTTTTGAAAGGGTGGCTTGGTCTACATTCTTTAGAATATTGCGTTAACCTTACTTTTTATGAAATAATTTCTGCAATTTTTTGTGAATGCGATATGTCAGGATCGATACTTTTCGAGATTTTCTACGTGTGACATAAATGTCACATTTTAAAAAAGAAACTTTTTCCCGTTTGTACGATGACAAGAATAAATTAAACTAATTCAGAACCCAATAAGGAGATTCTGCGAAACTGAGAGCAATTTAATGTTGAAGCTCAATGAGAAACATGGATTCTTGAGAGGGGAAGAAAAGACGGAAATGATTGCCATATCACGACAGGTAGTGTATTGACAAATGACTGTGGAAGAATTGTAATCTTTGTTTAAAGCTTCAAATAACTTCTTTTTAACAATTATCGGAAAAATATACAATTTGAAAACAATCATGGTGCGCCATTTGGAAACATGGTCTTGCAAAGCAGTCTTGCATTGAAGTTTCTTTCGGATTTCCTATGTTTTACTCCAGATTTCCCTATTTTTAATCTACAATCAGGTGTTAACTGCCTAGCTATATAAGTGCTAGCAATATGTGATCGTTGAAGAATGTGTTATGACAATTTATATGTTGCATGGTATGACAGTTGTAAAAACAGTACCAACATGTATTAAGGGTTCTGCCAATATGTGGTGGCGCCGTGGATGTCCACAACATGTGACGGTGAAGTCTCTTGTAAGTGTACTTATAGGCAAACAAAGGAAACACAAACACAGGGAATATGATTGACGTTTTCTTGCTTGTCACGGTTGGTTCACTTGTACAGATATAATATTGCCATAGAAAAATTACACATTTTAATTTACATAAACAAATAAATAAAGAAGGAAAGACAAGTATGATACTACTCCAAGTCGCTTGCGTTAGTTGGTTTTGCTCTTTTGAATTGATGGGCTCTTCCGCTTTGTCAGTCCGGCAGCATGCCTAATAATAGGAACATTTATAACTCAGAGAATATTGAAGTCATGCAGCCATATTATTTTGATATTGTGATAAAATGTCATAATTTCTAGTTTATGTACTTGAAATATTAAAAATCATTGTGTTGAAAAACATTTAAATTTTCAAATGGCTGATTCGCGCCGAAAAGCCTAGTTCTATTGTCTATTATTTATAATATTTCGAAAAAGCCGTGCATGGTGAACATATCAAGTGAGAGTAGAAAACGACAGTAATGAAGGTGTTTTATGAGTTTTAAGTTTTCCCAAGCAAAGATAATTTCCCAGACATTGCATAAGGCTTTAACGTTAGGATAGCAAAGGATTATGGGAAATATCACAAAATGGCAGCTTCCATGTAGCAAAATGATCCCATTTATAGAAACTTTTATGTTTTCATTAATACGCATGCTGCCGGACTATTTGTTTGCGATACGCTTTGTGGTTGAACCTAACCCTCTATTGTTATTAATTGCGAGCGCGGGTGACAAGCTCCATGTCACATATCAACATACGCTTATAATGCTTTTTTGCAATGAAGCGGTCTCCAGTCACTTCCGTTAGTAAGTCCACCCTCAGATCGTCGGTTTCGCACTGTCTGAAGCTTTGTGATTACCATTCAGGCCACTGAGCTTCCAGGCGCAAAGGTATCCAGCCCCAAACGAAGTCCGTACCCGGCAATATACACCAGAACATAGCCCCTAAAGAACTAGTTGCCTGGCAAACACCTTTTTGTTGAAACCTAGCAAATTATCATAGCTCTCCGAGAGAAAATCATCCAGCAAATATAACAGGCACACAAAAAGTTATTGAAATCGCGAAACCTGCTGCACCCCGGCTACGCCACCCTCTTTGACCTGTTGGCGTCTGAATTCAAATGTTACTCCCGCTAAAATTTAATGGTTTTTATACCAAGTGCCCAGTTTTGCAAAATTTGGGTGAATTTACAATGCAGCTTCTACTTGAAGTGTCAAGATTTTTTCATCAGAACTTGACATTAGATAACAGTAAATAACAGGAACATTACAGAAAAATCAATAATAAAGAATTTGCAGAAAAATAAAGATAAATTAACAGTCATATGTATATAATATGATACATTATATCAAAAGGTCTCAATGACTATTAATACAATAAATGACTGATATATGCAAGTCAGGACAGGGAGGGATTGTAAAAACTTTAGTAAGCTTAACGTGGCAACCACTCCCCCGGCAATAGAGGAAGCAAACCGCATACATACTACTTGATAAGTTGCTACACGCCCCCCTCCCCACCCCACACTCTATTCCCCACCCCACCCACCCCCTCCACCCCCACACACACCACATTCCCAGTTTTCATTAAACACAGCTACCAATTTAATTAAATACAAATTATTTAACGGATATATATTGATTTAACTAGGAGGCTGCAGAGCCCAAACCCTTTCCCATACAAACACCACAAGCCAACCCCAGTACCACAACCCTAAAAAGGAATACAGAAAAAGAAACAAGTTAATATGTGCTAATAAACTGATAAAGTACTTCATTAAACTGCATAGATCTCAGTCTTTTATCATGTAATTGCAGGAACTTACCAGACATTTACTGATCGATTCGTTAAGCTCTTTCGGGCATTGTTGCTGTCTGGTTATTGCAGGGAAAAGCGTGAAAGTCATTACGTTGTCGGGTTATTGTTGCTGTGAATATATCTATTTTGGGTGTATACAAGTTTTAAATGTGTATGTTTATTATGTCTAACCACAAATGAAGGCAATACTTAGGTAAATAAGAATTGGTAATTTGATTAAGTTGAGAGATGAAAATAAGGGACTAATGTGAGCATACGTATCACAGCAGGCTATGTGACGGATGGCTTTCTGATCATACGGATCACAGCCAGCTATGACGGCTGGCTTTCTGATCATACGTTTCACAGCAGACTATGTGACGGATGGCTTTCTTTTGCAACAACATCAATTTGTTCAGGTAAAATTTGTTTGTACCTGATCAAGCAACCAAACATTATGAGAGATGTGGTAATATTATACTTAAGTAAATACAACGCAAACTGTTTTTAGGCAAAAATTTCTAAGCTTAGGTAAAATTCCTACACCTTTTGCAAGAGATAGAGAAATTGCATTAATATGATAGGACTATGATAGTTTGGAGTCTATTAGGACACCAAGGAATTTATTTTATCAGTACGAACGATAGGTTAATTCCTTACTGATTGATTGAGACAAACATTAAAATCAAAACCATGACGCCAATTCCCAAACACCATATCAATATCTAAAGATATTTTATTTGCATTATACCAGCCATGAACCTGTCATGATATTGATCAAGTTCATTACATCATATATCTCTTCCTGGCATGTACATATATACTTGAAGAATATGCAACGAGAGCGACGCGACTTCTGTTTCTATTCTCTCTTAACTATTTGGTTCCGTTTCATTTCACCTTGCACTTTACCATCTAAATTTTGTTTTATATCTCCATTTTTAGATTTTCTCTCTGTGGATGGGCTTCTGTTTTCAGTGCAATCGTTTCTTTTATTTTTTCCTACCGTTCTGACCAGACTTTCGCGCCTTATCGTTAGTAGTACAGCGATTCTCCTATAGTACTTCCGCGATTTTGTTCTAGTTGCCTTGGGTCTCTTGGCCCTTGTTTTTTTTCATCATGACGAAACGCTTCTGCCTTGACCTTAATCTTGACCCCCCCTCCTCGTGGTCCACCTACTATCTCTATTGACCATTAATCAGCTTTAATCCCCCAATTGCTGACTATACAGGCCACAAATAAACAAGATAGTTTAAAAAAAGTTTCCCCCTTTCTAATCCACACAGCGCTCCAAAGCCTTGTCGAGACCCTCCCAAAGTCTCCACCCTAAGATCCGGCGATCTCCTGGTGCACGGCACCAGAGACACTCAATCCACCACCCCCCTTACCACCAAAACCCTATCCAATACCAGTATTGACGTTACAGTCACCCCCACCGTTCCCTAAACTGCAACAAAGGGGTAGTCAGATCCAGAGACTTAGCCTACCTAACCAATGAAGACCTCGTAAACGAAATTACCAATCAAAACGTAACTGAAGCCCGTCGTCTCGTCCTTAAGAGAGACAGTGCCGAAACACCCACCAACACCATATTTCTAACGTTTTCCACACTAAATCTTCCCTCCCACATCACTGCTGGCTACTTACGAATCCCAGTCACCCCTTATATTTCAAACCTCCTCCGTTGTCATAAGTGCCAGAGGTATGGCCATGGAAAAAAAATCTTGCCGCAGCCATGCGCGCTGTGGCAACTGTGGAGCCCTGAACCATGACCTCCTGCACCAGCACCCCACACTGCACCAGGTGCAACGGTACTCATCTAGCTAACCATCCCTACTTCTCTGAAGACTGCCCCACCTGGCTCCAAGAAAAACAAATTACCAAACTAAAAACCCTTAATCCTAACATCACTTACCCAGAGGCCAGGAAGCAATTCCTCGCTTCACTCCCCGCTAAACCATCCTACTCGAGCGCAGTCTCTTCTAAAACCAATGTTGCCCCCTTAACACAACTAAAACTGACTCACATACCCAAACAGACCTCACCTGGCTCTTTTACCCATTCCTAAGCCCATCACTACTGCCAACAACCCAACCACACCGATTACCCAAACCACCTCCATCACCACCACTACTCCCCCTAACCTTCCTTCTTCCTCTTAGACTCCCACCATCCCTTACCCCAAAACTTCTAATGCAAACAGACATCAAACAAGAGCCAAGCTGGCTAACAATCATCCAATCAACAAACAACAAACCAAGAAACAACCAATCAACAATGAGCCCACCATCCAAACCCACACATATGACACGAAAGAGAACATGGATTGTTCGGTTACCGAACATACGTCTCGTCCAACTTTCAAAAACAACCGTTCCCCAAGAAACAGGGACAAATCCAAAGAAAAAATAAACCAACTCAGACCCAACATATCCTCCTCAAGATAACCCCCTGCCTCCTAATGGCGTGCAACATAAACAATACTTATAACATTTACAAGATCATACAATGGAACATAAGGAGCCTTAAGGCCAATTCTAAAGAAATTGACCTTTTGGCAACCACCTTCAACCCGGTCGTCTTATGCCTACAAGAAACTTTCTTGAAAATCACTGACCATTATTCCCTCAACAACTTCACTTGCTATCACACACATCAAGTGGACGCCGACAGGGCCTGTGGGGGCGTCTCCATTCTCGTTAGATACGATATCCCACACAGCCCTGTTCACTTGCGCACCGACCTTCAGGCCATCTGTATATCTATCTCCCTCCACAAAACTTTCACTCTTTGCAATATTTATCCCCCCAACGCCAACATTCAGCCAACCAGCCTAAACAACCTCATCTCTCAGCTCCCCTCCCCCTTCATCCTTGTTGTTGACTTCAACGCCCACAACCCTCTGTGGGGCTCTATTACCACCACCCCCAGAGGTAAGCTCATCGAAAACGCTCTTTGACAGCATAGCCTCTCCTTGCTCAAGACTAAGTCCCTGACCATCCTTGACCCTGTCACAGGCTCCCTTACCTGCATTGACCTGTCTATATGTTCCCTCAACCTCTTCCTTGATTTTAGCTGCAGAGTTACTGCTGACCTTTGTTGTAATGATCATTACCTTCTTCTTATACATTCCAACCTTCAAACCTCCACTGACCACATTCCCAATTTGAACCTCGAAAAAGCTGACTGGCCCCTGTTCGAAACCCTCTGTGACTCACACCTCTCGCCCATCTTCTCGAGGGTGATGATCCCATGTCAAACTTCAGTAATATCCTTATCAACATCGCCACCTGCTCAATTCCCCAAACCCTAAAGCCCTTTAGTCATCCCTCAACCCTGGTTCTCTGATGACTGCAAAACCGTCATCAAGAACAAGAAAAGAGCCCTCGGGAACTTCAAATTTAATCCGACCACCCACAGCCTCAAGCTCTTTTGCATCAGCCGTGCCAAGGCGAGGCGCACTATCAAGGACAGTAAAACCAACACTTGGAACAATTTCATCTCTTCTCTCACCACCAACACCCAACTAAGAAGATTTGGAGAATGGTTAACAGCCTCCACGGCAGGGTGGGAAAATCTCCCATCTCCCATCTCTCCTGGAATGGTGACCATCTCACCGCGAAAAATGACATCGTTAACCACCTCGCTGCCTCTTTCCGCAAGATCTTGTCCTCGACCAACTACTCCAATGCCCTTCAAAACCAAAAAAGCTCGTGATAAAGCCCGGAGTCTTACCTTTTTCTTCGACAACTTCGAGAGCTACAAAAACCCTCTCACCCTTTCTGAAATAAACCAAGCCATCCACGACGCTGGCTGCACCTTCAAGGGCCCAGATAACATCCCCTACCATTTCCTGAAACACCTCCCCAACAAGGCCACCGCTATCTTACTCACCATCCTCAACCAAATTTGGTTCTCGCACTCCTTTCCCCTATCTGGAGGACAGCTATTGTCACTCCCGTCCTTAAACCGGGGAAGGACAGTACCGATCCCCCCCAGCTACCGCCCCATCGACCTCACCTGCTGTCTTTGTAAAATTATGGAAAGGATCATTAATCAGAGACTAAACTGGTTCCTTGAGACCAACATAATTTTCTCCCCTCACCAAAACGGCTTCCGGAAACGTCGCAATACCCTAGACCAGTTAATTACGCTCGACACTGATATGTGGAAATCCTTTGCAAAAAAGGAACACCTCGTTGCCATTTTTTCGACCTCCAGAAAGCTTTTGACACTACTGGGAAATACGGCATTATCTGCAAACTTCACACCATCGGCCTCAGAGGCCATCTCCCCATCTTTATTCAAAACTTCCTTTCACCCAGGCAGTTCCAAGCTCGTATTGGCCACACCCTCTCCAACCCCTACTCCCAAAAAGAAGGCGTCCCCCAAGACGGCATCCTCTCTCCCACTCTCTTCAACCTGAGCATTAATGACATCGCGGACAACCTTGGCCCCAACATCAAAGGTACCCTCTACGTGGACGACGTCACCATCTTCTACGTCTCCGCTAGCTTTCCTCTTGTTGAAAATAGAGTCCAATTCAGCCTCAACCAGCTGCAAGTCTGGTGCAACAATAACGGTTTTAAATTGTCCACAGATAAGACAGTCTGCATGCACTTCTGTCATTTCAACAACCTCCACCCCAACCCAAACCGCGTGCTCAATGGCATCTGCCTCTTCTCCAACACCACTTAGGGTGCGAACCGCATGCTCTCCTCAAAATCTTCAGGCTCACCTGTCGTGCAAAGCTTGACTACGGCAATATTGTCTACTGTGTCGCTCACAACTCATACCTCAACCACATCAACACCATCCAAAATGAAGCCCCCAAGCTTTGTCTAGGTGCCTACAGAACCTTCTCAATCACCAGCCCTCATGTTGAAGCCAACGAACCCCCTTTCTACTTAGATGTAGAAAACTTAGCCTCTCGTATGCTTTTAAAGCCTTACCAACACCCTGAACTCTGTTTACAAGCTCATTAGGTACCCCAAATTCGTCACCCTCTTTGATAGGAATAAACCCCTCCCCCACCTTCTTTAACTTACGCATTAAATCAGACCTCTCCCATCTCGGCATCAACCCCGCCACTCTCGGTACCTTCTCCTGGCCCACTTTCCTGCTGGGTCCCTGCTTGGGCCACCCCCTCCTTCTATTTACCTGGGCTCTCCACTCATCACAAAACTCAAACCCATCCAAACCTTTTCATCAATCTCCACAACCAAATCAAAGACCAACTCTCAAATAACACCTCCATTTATACTGATGGCTTCAAGGAAGGCAACAAGACAGCTGCTGTTGCCGTCATCCAAGACATCACCCTCAGTAGCAGATTTCCCGACTACTCGTCCATCTTTTCAGCCGAAGCAAAGGCCACCCTCCTCGCCTTCAACTTTATTGAGTACTCTCCGCTCAACCACTTTGCGATTTTCTCCGACTCAAAGGCTGTTCTTACTTCTTTGCTGAATCTTAGATAACTTTACATCCCACCTCCTCCCCCAGAAACTCCTTTCGCCCACCATCTGCAGGAAAAGTTTTTTTTTTTTTTTTCTGGATACCCAGCCATCTTGGCATCCCTGGCAATGACAAGGCTGATGCAGCCGCTAAGCTTGCCCTCAACCTCCCCCTATCCCTTTTCTCAAAACCCTCTCTGACATCAAACCGCTTATCGCTTTCCTTGTCCGTGATCGCCTGGCAAACCTTATGGAACCCCCAAATTGATAAAAAAAAAAACACGTCATCCAGCCTACCATTCCGATCAACCCCACCATCAACAACCTATCTCGTATCGACAAAGTTCATATTACCCGTCTTAGAATAGGTCATACCCACCTCACTCACTCCCACCTTCTTATTGGCTCCCCCAACCCCTCTGCAAATATAGCCATTGCCCCCTCACAATCCATCATGTTCTCTTTGCTTGCCCCCTGTACAACCTTCCCAAAACTTCCTTTGCTCCCCACAACTCAATTGCTGAGTTCCTCCAGAAAAATCCTCCGGATAAAATTATTTCCTTGCTTCATCATGCTTCCCTCTACAACCATATTTAATTATCTTCTTCCATCCCCTCTCTCTACTTTGTTTTGGTATCACCCATGCACCTCCTCTCTCGATCACAGTTTTTTGACTTTTTGTTCTTGAATTTTTTTCCGTTCGCTTCCTGTTTCTTTTCCTTCCTACCTGTAGAATGATCAGACCACTCAGGAACAATTTGACCCTCGTTGTCGTGGTGCCGTTAAGCCCTTATCAAACAAACAAACAAACTATTCCTGGCGGCACTATCAAGAAGACTGAAGATAGAAGAGACGATGATGGCGACTCTTGACGGTCAGGAAAACATTTTTCTATACTTGTATTTAATTAATGTTATATGTGCGTGTAGAATCAGCATTAGCTTAAATACTTTGAAAACTATTTAAATTCGTAAAATTAGCCAAATATTATCAAAATTAATTACAAATTGTTCCTTTTCCACCATTTTAAAGTCTCAGACATCTATGTTGAAATTTGCATGTAAACTTGATCAATTCCATGACTGGTTCATGACTGGTTTAATGCAGATAAAATATATTTAGATATTGCTAAGACAAACTTGTGATTACAGGGCGGTCCTGGTATTTAATTTTAAATGACTTGTTTTTTTTAAATGCCCACCGTTCATTTGAAATTATTTATATGATATGTTATGTTCTTACTAGAAATATACATCGGTATTTTCTCAAAGAACCTAACATTGTTTCTTGTATAAATTCACACATGATGAATAACAATGGCTATAAATTTCCAGTTTATTGCACACAAACTCACCAGAGTGTTTATAACTCACTGATGTAAACATTCTTTTAAGGTCAAAATAAATTCTCAGCCCCACATTACAAGAATGGCTGGCTCTGTAGTAACCCTAACCACAATACCTGGTTCTTCACAATAAGTTCCATTGTGTGCATATACAAGATAAGGAGTGTAATAACTGATGCGTTAAATCATTCAACTATCTGTAGTGGATTTCTTGTTTGCTTCTAGTAAAGTTTAAAAGTTATACCCGCCGAAATGGAGGTTCTTGCGGGTAAAAAGACTGAAAAATTATAGCAAGGATTGGGCGTAGTAATGGATGATATTTACTAAATATTTCAAGAAGGTAGTTATGCATGAGTTGGTTATTTGGTTAGAAGAGAGTTTATGCGGATTCAGAAGCCAAAAACTTTAAAATTAATTTTACGCAAATGAATATTATCAGAATACTAACTAATACAGTTCAGAACCTATTCTGAAGACTTAGTCCTCTGACCAGATACAATAGACAACGTGACTTTTAACATTATATTTGATAGTTCAACCTTTTAAAAAAATTATCATCAAATCTAGTTAAAACAAACAATTCTATTCTATGTCATGTATGTATTTAGGTAATTACATGCATCAAACAATACAAACTAATAAAATGTGCGAAAAGCAAAGCTATATAAAAGAGTGTAGTAAGTGCTATTTATGATATGTGCAATAACTTGACTGAGGATCCTTAAGTGCTAACTAACAACCAAGTGAAATGATTAATGAGGCGTTATGTTGCCAAGAGGTTTGAAATCAACTGGAGTGAAAACGTGAAGTTTGTTTGATTATATTTATCAAAGAGAAGTTTTCAATAGCGCGTTTACCAACGGATAAGAGAACTGGTATTTTTCCAAGAACTCTTAACATTATTACAATGATGAATATTCATATCATTAAAAATGCTCATCTAGCGAGCAGTTTAAGTGTAATAAACCGATTACAATTTAAGTTGTACTCACAATAATGCTTTTCAATGATAGTAGCTAAGATTACTTTGCGTATAATTTACCCTAAATTTTATTTTTCATTTGCTGGAACGCGGATATCTGGATATTTCTTGATTAGGAGATCAAATAATGCACGCCGTAAACGGAACTTAACCTATCTTTTAACTTATGCAGCCATTAGGTAATATAGCGACGAGTTTTTGTATTTTGTTTTATGTGGATATATGGGTATTAATTTGGAAATAATGTGGTTTTGATGCAAATCATAACAATATAAATGCTGTATTAAGTTCCCAGCCAGCAAGCCTAGTTGGGCCCACTTGATTTTCATTGGGTTGAATCAGACCTTGGAAGCGAGCAAGGGTCTGCTCGATTCAGACCTATTTGGTTTTGAAACAGGTTTGACCTTTTGGACTGGCCCCCATGGAACCCACTTGACCTAAAATAAGATACTCACCATGGGATACAGCGTAATATTGATTCATTATTTTGTCTGGAAGAGGTCCTAGAATAAGTAACCAAAGGTTCCTTTCATTAGGTACTTTTCGTGACATAGACATCGGCATTTTGTGAAATTGCTCATGGTGCTTTGCTATACTAACGTTAAAGTCTTTTGCCGTGTTATAAATTTCAGATTTTAAATACCACTGCGAAAAAATTATTAACCCGGCGAAACTAAACTAAGCCTTCATTTTTTCATGGATAGATATTTTAGATATTTACCACGCCATTTTTGAACTATGAGAAAAAATAAGAAAGAAAAAAAGGTTTTTTGGCGCGAAACAATCATTTCAAAAACTTGATTATTTTTAACAGTACATCTATTTCGTTGAAATTGCAGATTCTAAGGAAAAATTATACACATCACAAAATCTTCCATTTTAAATGACAAAATAATCTCTCACCAAATCTTTCTGCTTTTGTTCCTTAAAATAGGACTTCTCCTGGACTGTTAATTGGGCTTACTAAGTCGGCCTGTTTCGGTTTCTGATTCGTACTCAAACATGCGCGCGTTCTTAATATATTGCGTGACAAATTCGACTGCCATGTTCTCATTCTTGTGTGCTACGACGGTCTTTTTCAGCGACGTATTTTATTTGCAAGAGTTTACTAAGGAACCTAAGTTTCTATGGAGTAAGTTCACTGCAATGCGTTTTTTATTAATATGTATCGAATTTCTTGATCAGAAAAATCCTCAGTGAATAGCGTAAATTGCTAGGCCTAATGAGTTACATTACAGTGATACAGCACAGTCAAAGGAAAATAGGCCCAGGCCTAGACCTAACGTTACACTAATTTTGTAAACTATATGATTTTGAAGAGAAAAATAAAAGTATTGAAATTGCAAATAATAAAATATACAAATATGATTGAGACATTCCCTGAAAAAGGGATGTAAAA
>JAIGNY010000626.1:37500-53967 GCA_020152595.1 Chiridota heheva
TATTATGTTTCATTGTTCCATGTCTTAATCGAATTATGCAAATGACGCGAAAATGAACAGTCAAAGATACAATAGAATGTCAGCTCTGTTTAAAAAATAAGTGCGTCAAACTTTAATGTCTTAAGACGGGGAGCAATAACGTATAGACCTTTTTTAAATCTGAATCGGCAATTTCCATATAACTAATTTAAATAAGTCACATGGCCGAGATTCACGTGTCAATAATGGACCAATCGTATACTGGAGGAATCTTAATGCCCAATAAAATACTGGAGAAATCTTGGCCGCCTGCACAATTTTAGCAGGATATGCGACCAAGCGTATGAAAGAAATGTTTTTAAGCGCACGTACCATACGTGCGTTAAACATGAAGGAAAAGGCGCGCGTATTGCTGCTTACAATTTTTTCCTCAAACATGCACCTGATTGGCTGGGAAACAGAGGAAAAGTTTCCCCAGCATTTGATTGGTCGAAGTACTGAAGAAATCACGTTCGGCTAATCTCGGTTTAAAAAGGTCTATAAACAATGTAATTATTCTGTTTGTTGAAGTAAGCATATAATTGCTACATATAAATTCACTTTCAGTTTTTACAAGCAAGAGAAAATTGCTCATAAAAGAACCTTCATACGTATGATGCGATACGTTTACCTATCCATGAATGATCTGACTAGAAGAACACTTCTCAATATGATCCTAGGGCATAATAAGTGTGTCCTAAACACCCAATCATTAACAGAAAACTGGTCAGGTGATCATATTACGTACCCCCGCTTCCGATTTGCATTACTTGCTTACTCGCATCAAATTAAGCTTTCTGGGTTTAACGATTGACAGCTTGTTTTAACCAAGCACCGCACGAATTTGCCTAGCAACAAAATCTATGTAACTAAGTGGGAGTAAACATCCTACGCGGTACTGGTACAGTACAGCTAGCTAACGGCGCTCGCTAATGTAGTCAATGCAATTTACTGTACAAAACAAAATTCTGCACACACAGACCGAGTGACGACAAACTGGTGAACATTAATTGCTCTTACGGACCCGCTGCGGGCTTTGTAAATCTGATTACTGGTCCCGAGAACAGTTAGCAAACTGAAGTTTATTCATCCTATTTGCTAAAAACTCCGGAGAAGTGCCATACATGAATCAAAGCTGGCGGCAGGCCTCGCGAACATCTACATGTCAACTCATTTGTAATGCCCAATTGCGGGTTTGAGCAGGGAGTTGTTAACAACTCCCTGGTTTGAGGTTGTTTACCCCACTTAGTTACCGCGTTGCTATGGTGGGCGTGGCCTATTTGGAACCTGGAAAAGTTAATTACAGGTTACAGTTTCCAAGCTCCGCGACGCGATTCACGCATAAGTGATTAAACTAACTTGAATGATTGTTAGGCATGCAATCGTGTCTGGAAATTATCCTGCTATGCTTGAAAGTCGATATTATGTCGGTTTTTTCAATTACTAAAGGTGAGATGTTGCATGCATGATTAGACAGCTATACCCCCAATTTGAACAACTTTTCAATGCGGCGGCTAGATCATCATGGACAGCACAATACCGTGCATTCCTTTCATTGTCGTGACAATTCCGCCTTAATAGCCTTAAAAAAATCGTGCAGGTAGCCCTTGGAATTCTTTACCTTTTGAAATAAAACAAAATGTTAATGTCCTTAATTGTAAAGGAGCACTAGACCGAAAAGTGTGGGCGCTCGTTTTATGATTTAAAGGCCATGTCTTGTATCGCGAGCCGTGTTAGTGCTCTGGTATACATGTCCACTTACGAGTAGGCTACATTCGTTCGCCGATATGTATAGTAAACGAGTGCTCTGATCCATAACTATTCTGTAAGATGTAACGTAGGTATTGTACTAAAACAAAACGATGGATATTTATTTCGAGAAATTTGAGTTTTCCATTAGAAAATAATAATAATTAAAAAAAAATGTCGGAAAATTCCAAACAAACAAACCGCAAAACTGAAGAGTAGACTGTTTTACTAATTCACTTGCCAATACGTTAACCGCGTTATGCTGTTATGTTGTCAGAATGAACGGAAACGACAAACTTTGATACCAGTTTCCGTATATATGTATATTTTATATATATATATATATATATATATATATATATATATATATATATATATATATATATATATATATATATATATATATATATATATATATATATATATATATATATATATATATATATATATATATATATATATATATATATATATATATATGTATATATATATATGTATATATATATATATATATATATATATATATATATATATATATATATATATATATATATTTATATATATATATATATATATATATATATATATATATATATATATATATATATATATATATATATATATATATATATATATATATATATATATACATATATATATATATATATACATATATACCACTGAAGAAGGAAACAGGAGTTTTCGAAATATTTGGTTTTTAAAATAATCTGTTGGCTAGAGACATTGTCATCTTTTCCTAATTTGTTTTATTTGTAATGGTTAATGCGCGGAACTTATCTTTTAGATTTATATATGTATATATATATATATATATATATATATATATATATATATATATATATATATATATATATATATATATATATATATATATATATATATATATATATATATATATATATATATATATATATATATATATATATATATATATATATATATATATAAATATATATATATATATATATATATATATATATATATATATATATATATATATATATATATATATATATATATATATATATATATAGATATATATATATATATATATATATATATATATATATATATATATATATATATATATATATATATATATATTTTTATATATATATATATATATGTGTGTGTGTGTTTGAGATGTTTGAAAATTTCTTATATTAGTGAGGCTGGAACCTCTTCACAATTGAGGTTCAATAACCACAAGCAGTCTATTCGCGATTTTGACGGTGACAGTGAGGGTTATCCCGTGGCAGGGCATTTCAACTTGCCTATACATAAGTTGGGACATTTAAAGGTGGTTTTCATCAGGAGGAACTTTAGAAGCACGGAAGATAGAAAGTTGTTTGAATTGCAATTCATGATTAAAACTTAGAGCTACATCCATGGACAAAACAAAATAGGAAAATATGACAATGTCTCTAGCCAACAGATTATTTCAAAAAACAAATATTTCGAAAACTCCTGTTTCCTTCTTCAGTGGTATGAAGTTTAATGACACTAGAAGATAACAGCGATGACAGCTTGCACGTTAGCACATTTCCAAGAGCGCCAAAAATCGTACGCGTAAAATAGTAGGCGCAAAAGAGGGAAAGCGCGCAAGAGACGAAGTGGAAGTGGATAACAGCGATGATAGCTTGCACGTTAGCACATTTAAAGGAGCGCCAAAAATCGTACGCGTAAAATAGTAGGCGCAAAAGGGGGAAAGCGCGCAGGGAAAAAAACCGGCGCCAAAATGCGCTGCGGCACGAAAACAAGAGAAAGACTAATGAGACGAAGTGGAAGTGGAAACATTTTCCCTAAAAACAGAAAAAGGAGAGAGATAAGACAATCTCTATTAAGTCCATGAATGTGGCTCTTAGTTTTAATCATGAATTGCAATTCAAACAACTTTCTATCTTCCGTGCTTCTAAAGTTTCCCCTAATGAGAACCACCTTCAAATGTTCCAACTTATGTCTAGGCAAGTTGAAATGCCCTGCCACGGGATAACCCTCACTGTCACCGTCAAAATCCGGTTTGATTACGTGATTCCTCGGGAGAGATACCGTCTCATCCGTGACCATGTGCATGCAGATTCGACAACGCGGCTTCCTGCAGGGTTTATTACCTCGCCCAGGCATCCTGCGCGATATGTTGGAACGTACCAACAGATTGCTAAGACTCGGCGGCTGCTTTAGTGCCACAACCGGTGGTGCAGAGAAAATTCCTCCAACCTCTGGGGCCTGTTTCAATATCCCCCATGACAATTTAATACACTTCAAGTGAGGCTGTATCTGTGTACTGTGCGAAAGTACGAGGGGAATGTGGCGGTCTTAGTCTTGATCCGATACTCTAAAAGCTCACTGCGATTGATAAGAATAACCTTGTCCATGAATTTCCTTAAGAGTTTCAAAGGATAACCCCTTTTAAGAAAGTGCCCCGACATAGCGTTAAGTTGGATCTTGAGATCAAGAGGGTTAGAACAAATTCTCTTAAGACAAAGAAACTGGCTATAAATGATAGATTCCTTAGTGTGTTGGGGATGATTGCTATCATAAACTAGGTAAGCATAACTATCAGCCCACTTTTCTTAACACTTGACACTTTTCGTTGTCAAATCTGCATGCACATAGTCACGGATGAGACGGTATTTCTCCCGAGGAATCACGTGATCAAACTGAAAACTTTTTCCTGTGATTTATACCTTACCGAGGGTACACAAGCTGGAATTTATGGTTCGTGCTTCAGGTTCTTCAGCCAACAACGATGACCCCATCGAGACGGCCCGTCAGCTCAGAGTCAATCCTCCAGGGCTACCCATGGTTTTCGGAACAGGAATTTTGATGGAGTTTACATTGGCCTTCGTGGATAGAGAGCTGCAGCCTCTCTTTTGCTCAATACCTAGTTACATTAAGGATACAACTGACTTTTACGGAATTGGAGCTGATTGTTAATTTACCAGAAGACTGTCTACTGGTCACCCTAGATGTTAAGAGTCTGTATTTAATATTCCACATCAGGAAAGTGTTTTTGCTTGTAAAGATATCATTGCACGTAATTATTCTTCCATCACTTCAGGCGAGGATCTTGGCAAGTTGATCAACTTAATCCTTCAATCTAATTATTTCTCTTTGAATGGCGCCCTCTAATTGCAACAAAACGGGACAGCCATGGGTACCAAAATGGCCCCATGTTACGCAAATATTTGTATGGCCAATCTTGAAGATACATTTCTTGCTCCATGGACTTGCAAACGTCTGTGTAACTTCGGTATATCAACGACATCTTTCTCTTATGGACCCATGGCCTTCAAAAGCTCAATGAATTTGTATTTGCACTTAATGATTTTCATCCAACTATTAAGTTCACTTGTGATAAATCCACAAAAAGCGTGCAATTTTTGGACGTCAGAATACAAATCGTTAACAACAACTTAGAAACATCAGTATACACTAAACCTACAGATAGACACACATACCTCAACTACAATAGTTTCCATCCACAACACCTTAAGCAATCAATTGTTTGCAGCCAATTATTGCGGTACAAACGTATATGCTCAAGTAATAACTTATTTATCAGTAATGCGACTAATTTGTTCAGGTTTATCAAATCTAGAGGTTATCCCTTTAGGCTGTTGCTGCGCTCCTTTCGCCGCGTACAGCTATTGGACAGGATTTTTTTGCTGTGTATCGTCCCAAGGAACCTTCTCCAAAATGCATCCCTCTTGTAACCAGGTTCAATGCACAAATTGAACCCCTGGTTAAGGATATTAAGAAAGCGTAATTCTTCACCCAAAAGCGACCCCACAATTGCTGAAGTTTTTGACGCTGCTCCTGTTTACGCTTGAAAGCAGCCGCCCAATTTGCAAAGGCTGTTAGTGCGTAGCACTCTCCTTACCTTGCAGAAACTGTCAGGAAATACGACCTGCAAAAGACCAAATTTAGTCTTTGTAAACATATGGACACCAGGAATAAAATTAAAGTAGGTAAACACATTGTAAAACCGGGACCCTTCACGTGCGATTCATCCAACGTGGTTTATTTGCTATACTGCAAAAAGTGCATCAAAGCAAACTACATTGGAGAAACCAAAACTAAATTTCGCTTCCGATATATTAACCATCTCTCTCCCATCAGGAACAACACACAAGGCCTTCCTGTTGCTAAACACTTTAAGACAGACACACACCATCACAGCGTTACTGACTTACGGTTCTGTATTTTAGTAGGTGGTTGTAGGTCTGATAAAGACAGAAAAACCGCTGAACTCCTATACATCTTCATATACCAAACCATAAAAGAAGGCCTAAACAAAGATCTTGCATCTTTAAGTCGATTTACTTACTTTAAAAGTACGTAAAAGTTTCTCTCCTCTGCGCGCATTGCGTATAGCGTGTAGAAAGGTAGCGATGCAATTTTTACGCAGTTGTAATTTGATTCTAGACGCGCAAGCCTGTTTTTGTTACGTCACTTATAAGAGCGTACTTTGATGTAGCTGTTACTCCTCTGTTATGCGTTTCGTTTGATTTATTTAGGTTTTCACTTAACAGTTTTGTGTTGAATGTCTACACTGAAGAAGGGCTTAGGAAGCCCGAAAATTTTGCATTTTAATAAATCTTTGTTGACGGAATTCAACATACCTTGTCTTTTATTTTCTCTTGCATATTTGCACGTCAAAAACAAAAATATATATATATATATATATATATATATAGATATCGAAATGGATAGTTAGAATCGGTATACTAGTATCATGTGAAATTCAATATTATAGCTTTAATCGAGCTACAATTGCGATGCTTAATGTACCTCTGTTTTTGGGCGAAAGTTCACTTTTGATTTATATCTATAATGGGTCTCTTGAGTATCAAGGATATTCAAACGTGCTCATTATTAGTGCACGTAATGCCACTGAAACTTTTGATACGAATGTTTAAATTAATCGTCGTAATTTCTTATGAACACCTAAGTATTCTTATTTTTCAATTATACAGGCATAATAGGCTTATAGCAGAAAAAGTGCATAGAAAATCTGTAAGTCTACATACAGCAGTTATTTAACTTGAGCGTTTTTTAGCCATGTACAGTATGAGGTTTAAATATGTAGGGTGTGTTTGTGATTTATTCTCCAACCGTGCCCCCTTCCTCCTCCACTCCTCCGGCCGCACCCCTGGCACCCCTTCCTTAAATGTTTTTCATGGAGTCGTTACCAGACGCTGAAAAGCCTGTTCGTATCACAGTAAAATATAAGAACGTCTTTTGTTTGTCTGGTACAAAACTATAGTAAACAAAATGTATACATTTTGTTTTAAATAGCAGTTTTCCGCTTCAAAATTGGCGATATATCGAATGTTTTCATCAAAATCAAGAAAAAATTTTTTTTTATAAACGCTACTATTTCCGAACTGTGAAGACAGCCAGCACCATTGCTTTTGACGAGAATTTACGAAAACAAGTAAATAAAGAACTCTTTCACTATTATGCTCAGGCATGTGATCACATGACAATGACCTGCACAGACAGTAGTACAGAACTATTTAGGTATTACTACGCCAGTCCAAAATGAGAACCTCAGAGAAAAGCTTAATAAGAAATATTTGTGAAAGGTCCTATGTCATGGGATAGGAAGCGGGGAATTTGAACATTTCAGGAATGGTAGGAAAAGGATAGGTCTTGACTATGCACATCCAAACCTGACGAGATTTGTTAAAGTAAAAGCTTCATTCGGAACTATTTTACCATAGATCCATACCAAAATGTGAGTAATTTGTTAAGGGTGTATATCACTTCTGCCAAAAAACAACAACACAGGGCCAAAACCTCTGGTGACCCCCTATTGGAAGTACCCTATTCGAGATATATTAGATAGTACTTTTTGAAAAAAATTACAAAGATTCTAAATCTATAAGATTCTGGTACAAAAAGGACCCCGAACTTAACTCTTTCATCATAGGCTTCAATGTGGCAACTAATTAGTTCCGCGCTACCAGACGTCAGACAAAGCTTGATGTTTACCTTCATGGAACAAGTATTGGTTTACAAACAATCAGTGTCTACTTTCATTTCCTGAATGGTTTTGTTGGATTGCTGCAATAAAGAGTGCTAAATGTTTAAATACTTTGTTTCTGCGTTCTATGAACACAAAACATTCTCCATTGACTGTTTGTTTAGTGTATATAAGCCTAAATCCATCGTTTATATCACCTAACGACTTTTGTGAGTCATATATCAAAGAGCTTCCACACAGCATATATAAGTCATAAAGTGCAACGGACTTGTTACGACACCTTCTATATGTAGAAACATATTGTTGTGCGGGCACAAAATATTACAAATCAGATATGATTATTCGCAGAAGTGTCAGTAGTAGCTTAGGGTATTTGTTAATCCCGAGTATGTTTCTGTGTGGTTTTCTGTTCATTTTGGCTGGAACTGGAGAATGTCGCGAGGGTCCTTCAACACCTTCCTCAACCAATCGTAAGTTTATCATTGAAGTATTTTGCTATTAACGTCACTTGCGGTGTTAAATTTTCTGTATTGATTGCAAGAAACTTGTGATAAGTTTTCGACAACAAATGTAGACTATCTGTTTGGTAATTAGGCGCTTGTGTGATCGATAACATCGCTTATTTCTTGCGATCAGTAGCAAAAATTGAAAAACCGGAAGTGACGATGCAAGTACTGCGGCGTTCACTTCTGAATCTATTTATGGGACGATACCTTTCCTTTAATTTGTTTATGATGTTCTCCGAACATATAGGTCAGGCTCTTTTTATTGTTGTATATTTAATCATTTATTTCAGATTTTGTTATCATGGTAACCTGTTCAGTCCGAGGACTGGTCTTATCACAGGGTCATGAGCAATATAAAACAGTAGAAAGTCGAAAAATATGCGTTGGCACCGAAAGCGGAAGCCAGGTAGGGCTACAGCGCCTACACAGGCTAAATTCGAAATTCAATGGGTCAAATCCGACAGCCTGATAACGAACAGACGAAATCTATGAGCGGCCAACTGTCAAAATGCCTTGTCACTTTAGCGGTTTAGGAACACCTATCGGCCCAGGGGTCATGTATTCAACTTCCTTCGCTATTTTAACGTGACTTACTATTAGTATATATCATATTAAGAATTCAAAATATTGGATGAATTTGAGGAGCAAATACATTTATAAACAGATTTCAAATACAAAATGTGGGAAAAAATATCCCCATTGAGTTATGCATCAACTTGGCCCAAAAAACTATTTCAAACCGCCCAAATAGATTGCTACTTTGGGAGTCCCTGACTGATCAGGGGCCATGTATGTAGCCCATTCCTCTATATTAACATATCATTCTATGTTCAAATTATGTAATAACATAAAGTATTGGATGGATTTGAGAAATAAATTAATTTATGGCTAAAATTATGAAGACAAATTCGGAAAAATATCCCCATTGAGTTACGCATCAACTTTGTCGAAGAAAAAAAAACTATTTCAAACCGCCCAAATAGGTTGCTACTTTGTGAGTCTCTGACGGATCAGGAGCCATGTATGTCGCCCATTCCTCTATATTAACATATCATTTTATGTTTATATTATATAATAACATAAAGTATTGGATGGATTTGAGAAATAAATTGATTTATGGCTAAAAATATGATAACAAAATCGGAAAAATATCCCCATTGAGTTACGCATCAACTTAGTCGCCCCAAAAAAGTATTTCAAATTGCCCAAATAGGTTGCAACTGTCGGCACACCTTACAGACCATAAACCATGTATTTAACCCGGCCTCTTACTCTATTTCATCATATTGTATCATGTACATATAGCACAAAAACATTGGATTGATTTGAAAAATAAAATGAATTAATGGCCAATTTTATGATCAAAAGTTGGGAAATCATCCCCATTGACTTAAGCATCAACTTGGTCAAACAAATATATATATATTTCAAACCGCCCAAACAGGTTGCTGCTTTTGGCGCACATCACGGGACAGGGGCCATAGCCCCTAATCTATTTTAACATATTGTACTATGATGTAGTAACATACACATATTGGATGGATTTAGGAAATAAATAGATTTATGGCCAATTTTATTATCAAATAATCGTAAAAACATCCCTATTGAGTTACACATCAATTTTGTGCCCCCCCAAAAAAAATATAAAAAAAATAAAATAAACTTCTGTGTTTTAAACCGCACAAATAGGTCGTTACATTCAGCGCCCCTTGCAGGCCAGGGGCCATGTATGAAGCCCAAAAAATAATCGAAAATCGAAGAAAAGATGCCCCGAGATGACAGGATGATGAAGGAAATGTGCCGAAAATTGCTCGAGATTTAAGGACATTTCGCAGAGATTTCAATTTTTACAAGGAGGGGGTTCTGGTTATTATTGGAATAATGCAAAATGTTTCAACATCCAGACCCCCTTCCTCCCTTGCCACTGTTAGGGGTGTTTTTTTAAAATTCAACATGTGTTCTCAGCCATAGCGCAGAGGGAGACCAGGGCGGCCATGCGTTCCATACTCAATTTGTGTACACATGTGTATTCGTGGGAAGTATGTCTGTATTTAAAAAAAGTGTGTGTGTGTGGGGAGGAGAAGGGGGAAGGAGGGGGTACTAGACCCAAGTCGCCCTCACTGATACTTATTGGAAGAAAGCGCCCCTTAAAACATGGACGGGATGAAACTGCCAGTGTCATTTTCATCCTGTTCGAAGGACACTCTCAAAAAGTTGAAAAGTATTACGCAATTATTCGGCCACACAGGTAATTGAGACAACTCAACAGAAAATGCTGTAATTTTTTTAAACTTAAAATTTGAACATCAAGGAGTTCTTACTATATAGCGATTAAAGCGAAAAGTATTTTCTAATGATAATGGTAGGCAATAGCAATTACGAGATGATCACGCACATAACCTCATGTTTCTTTAAATATGACTCAATGAAATTATATAATGGTTACTTATTAATATACATAATAGGAGTTATGCACCATCGAGCATACTTACGTAAAGCAAACACGTGCAGTGCGAAAAGTATTTTCCACAGATAATGGTAGGCAATAGCAATTATGAGATAATCACACACATAAAATCATGTTTCTTTGAATATGACTCAATGAAATTATTCAATGGTTACTTATGAATATACAAGAAATACACTTTCAAGTTTCTGTATGCCCCAAACTCCAAAAGACAAATCATTTTTGTTTAAAAAATCGACCAGGGTCATAGCCCCTTACTCTATTTTAACATATTGTAGTACTATGTATATATGATGTAGTAACATAAAGACATTATATGGTTTTGAGAAATAAGTGAATTTATGGCCAATTTTATAATCAAAAATCGGGAAAATATCCCCATTGACTTACGCATCAACTTTGTCAATAAAAAAAAAACTATTTCAAACCGCCAAAATAAGTTGCTACTTTCAGCGCACCTCACAGACCAGGTGCCATAGCCCCTTAGTCTATTTTAACATATTGTACTATGTGCATATGATGTAGTAACACAGAAGTATTGGATGGGTTTGTAGAATAAAAGCTTTTATAATCAATTTTATGATCAAAAATCGTAAAAGTATCCCCATTGAGTTACGCATCAATTTTGTTCTCCGAAAATTTTCAAACCGCCGAAATATAGGTCGTTATTTTCGACGCCCCTCGCGATTTTCTGTCGCGACGCGAATTTTGCTATAATGGGCGTAGAAACGACCTTTTAATCAATTTTCAGTTATCATCTAAATAGCCTTATGATAACGAACCATCTATAAAAACAAGAAGTCAAAATGTTCATTTTCCTTTGTTTTATTCAATTTTGTTTAAAAAATCGCTCGCTGCGTCGCGTTCGGTGTGTCACGGCCTTTAAGGCCGTAACACACCGAACGCAACGCGACAAGCGATTTAGAATCAAATGAATAAGATAAAGGAAAAGAAACATTTTGACTTCTTGTTTTTAGAGATGATCATCATGCATGGCTATTCAGATGATTTTATTTTCATTTTGATGAAGAAAATACAAATTTGGTGGGGAGTGGGACACTACTTTTCGTTAGCGGCCATTTTCTTTTCTACCTTATTACACTCCCTTAATTCACGCAGTTTTATAGCGCGGCATTGGAGAAGGCCAATACCATATTAGGCTACAGGGCGGGAAACTTTGGTGGCTTAGGTATAATAGAAAATGCCAATGCGATTAAAGTAAAAGCATAGCAAGAATGATTATTGAACTTGAAAAATGGCAGAGGTATGCATGATTTTTTTTTTTTTTTTTTTTTTTGGGGTTGAACTATTTTATATATTTTTTTAGATAGGAGCCACGTCCTGGCCATAGTTAATGTTTCAAAGAAATGTTGAGTATCAAGTGGGTAGGATCTGAACTGCAAGATTTTCCCGCCGTAGGTTATATGGAAATGAGCAACAATTGTACTGTGTGATTACTGATCAAGTATACGATGGCTAGCATCACACCATAAGATGAGGCATTTAGAGCACGGGTTCTTAGTTTTTTTTTCTTCCAAGGGCCATCATTTCACAACAGCCTTAAAACAATCCCTGAACACAAACAAGCTGAGAGCGCGCGTGTGATAAGAAGGATGTACGTCAGATGTCGGCGATTCTCTTATCCGCCTTCCTTTGAAAAGTCTAGTGGCGTCGCCAGAAATTTTCGTTAAGAGGGCGCACAGCAGTTCAGAGGAGGAAAATGGGGGAGGGGTGGCAATATAAAAGTGGCGCCTATTGGTAGCACGCGAAGCGTGCGCATACCGGAATGGGGTTAAGGGGCCCACATAAGGGCTCCTGGTGGGGTCTAGGGCAAAGCCATCATGGTAGGGGCCAGGGGACGAAGCCCCCGGAAGCTCGGCAGATTTCTTGGTTTAGACGGCCCAAAAAGGCTTAAAGTCAAACACAGAAATTCCAAAATTAAATTGAAGACAGGAAGAAACTGTTGTGCCTCCCCTTAGCAACGCCACTGGACAAGCCGCGAGTCTGCCTAATTTATATCGGCACTGAAGATAACATTTGTTCCTATCATTTATTGTTCTCTCTTAAAAAATATTTACATTAACTTATCATTGCAAAAAAAAGCAAAAAAAGAATACCATAACATTATTTGCTTTATAAAAACGAAGTCAGCAAAATTATACACTTAAACATAAACATAAGAACATGACAGAATACAATGCTATTAGAAGCAGTACAGCATACATTTTAGGTATGAAATTTATGTGGAAAAAGCACATTCAGCTCTCCCAAGAGTTTGATGTTATTATTTTTTAAGTCGATGTAACACTCGACTTGAAACTTTGATTTGAAAAAATTGATTAAAATCGCTTAAAGTAGGAAAGGTATTGCGGAATTCACATACGTAAAGAAAGTGCTTAGCATAAAGTAAAATATGGTAAAATTATATCTTTGCAACGTCTTATTTGTAAAGCTAAAAGAAACTACACGATACAAGATAACATCAACCATTGATGACGGCAGATAAATACGGCAATGCAAACCCAGAGCGAATAGCTACAAGTACATGACCAGAAAAGGTGCTCTAAGGATTCAACATAGTTTACAAAAAAAGTACATAAAGGATTATTAGGCATATTAATATTACACAGATAAGAGTTTTTCGCGAGATAGAGGTACAAAAAACGGTATTGGAAATAACGGGTTTGGGTGTCACGTACAGCTATAACACAATTTAAAAATATTGTATTCCATTCATTACCTTCGCTCCCAGTAAATTTTGGCAGGGGCAGTGTATTGTATTCAAAAGAAGTTGTGGGTATACAGAACGGGTTACTTTATGATACTTAACAAGTTTAGAGACAAGAACCTCCTGAATATTAGGGGTTGTTTCTTTAGTCAAGGTGTTCTTCCAAGATATGGGTATTGCTGAAGTGATTCCATAATAATGCGTGAAGAACAATGTATCAATATTGTAAAACCTCTTAAAGCTGTAAAATCACTGTATGTAAAAAGATGTCCATCGTTATTAAGAATATCAGTAATATACCTAACACCTTTATCAAAGAGTAAGTTATTGAATATTGTGTGATTATTTGTTTGGATATGATGGTTATTCCAAATGATTTGGCAACTTTAATTGTCCACAGGCGCGGCATACGAAAAATTGCTCCATATAGAGCACACTTCATGAAGATAACATTTTGATAAGCTGCTGATTTGCCTAGGAAAAACCCAAATCAAACGAGTTATTTTGAGATTTTTACCGATATCTTTCAGATTGATCGGTATGACATTTTCCCCTATACGACTACTGTTCGCGGGCCAGATTGGATTGTCTGACAGGCCAGATTTGGCCCGCCTGCCGCCTATTAAAATCGCCGATTTAGAGGCTTAATTTATCTGGTATCCGACAGATTTCTCTTCTTTTCTATATGAAAGAAAATCGAAATCATAACTCTGAATTTGAAATCGTGAAAAAATAAGGGATATAGACACTGCCTTTTTCACAACTTTTTTTTACGTGACTGCCTTGGGATCCAGACTGACAAACTGACAAAGGGGTAAAATTGGCATTATTTGAAGGGCAAATGGCGTATGTAAAATCACTTTAAACGCAAACAACATTACAATTTATTAATACATTTTATTGATTAATGTTTCCGTTATTATTTTAAACATTATTTACAGAAAATACTGTGATACAAACATCGTCAGCAGCTACCCTATAACAGTGCAGAACACTGCAGTTATAGTTACTGTAATGCACTTTAATGTTTAAAGCTTTCGCCCTCTCTCCCCGTGTCTCCCTCTCTCCCCCTCTCTCAATTTTCAGTCTGGGGTTTTCATGTTAAAATGCAAGTTTAAACTCTTCAAATTCAAACTATTTTATCTAGTTTTCAGTCTAAAAATGAAGAATTAAAGGAGCGCCAAATTCAAGTGACCTTTGCCTTCACGTCATCTGTGGGATATAGAAGTATGAACTTTATAAATCTGTTGTGGATGATATATCTTTGAAATTTGAAAAAGGAGTGCCCTTACTTTTCAGTCAAGTGCTGCTTTAAAAAACAAACAATGAAATGGCCATTTTTTAATAGAGTTTGAAATGTTTCTGAAGTAAATAACGCTGTCATTACATGTTCATAACCTCATTAATCCTTTTTAAATGGCTAACTCTGTTCTTAAAAGAAATATTCCGATGAATTATGTATATGCTTGAGACTGTAAAATAAAGGAAATAAATCGTTTTCTTTTATTGTCCTCAATCATATAAAAGATTATGAAAATTCATCGGAATATTCCTGTAAAGGGTTAAGACTCTATACAATCCACCCACTGTGGAATTTGTTATGGTATTGGCCAAGGCAAGTACTTTGGTACGAATGTTTCAATACTTCTTTCCCTTTCTTTTTTCTGTTTTTGACCCTTTCTCTGGCCCTTGGTTGATATGCACAACAAAATTGAAAAGTAATATGACATTGAATATTGTTTGAGATTTAAAAACAGGAGAAATATTGACAATGAATATTGAAAGAATATTGTTTATAGATTTTGACGTTCATTCGCCCCTTGGACTCCTTCCAAGGGACCCTTAAACGGGACTTCTTCTCGTGGATTCCTACTTTTGCTTCGCCCCGGACCCCACAATTTACATGTGGGAACTCTGCGTTGATTTTCGAACATTTTGGGTCATCAAAACAAGAAATCGTCTTACCAGGCTTCTACCATGAACCCGAGTTTCCTTAATATCAGGGGAAATTTCTCCTACTGCCCTGTAATTGTTTAAAAATGATAATCTTATCCGATTTTAACATGTGGATTTAATATTGTCTTATTTCATGTACATTTTGTAAATTTGAGTTGATTTTAAACAATTTTGGGGCATCATAACCAAAAAATCTTCACCCTTGGACCCAAGTTTCCAAGCAGAGCATATATAAATCGGGGCTAGGGGCGAAGGCCCCCAAAAATTTACTGGGAGGGAAAGCACCATTTTGGTTCTCCAATAATGAATTTTTTGACGAGTCCATTTAGCCAGTCAGATTTCATGGCATATTTTTTGGGTGAAAATCTTTAATTTGGGAAAAAATTGCTTCAATTGTTTTGCATTTTCCTTACGTTTCCTAAATTTTCGAGGAGTTTCTATCAATTATCCTATGGAGGAGTTTTCTTCAATTTTCGGGAAAATTCCTTTATTTTCAAGAATTTTTCACACATTTTTCACAAGTTGTCTTCAATTTGCTTTGAATTTTGTGCAATTTAATCCACTTTCGGGATATTTACTTTACATTTTTGAAACATTTCCTTCATTTTCGGAAAATTATCTTAAAATTTCCTTTATTTTTAGAAAATTTGCTTCAATTTGTGTGCAACTTCCTTCATCTTTGTAAAATTTTCGTCAATTATTGTGTAATTTCCTTCCTTTTTTGGATTTTTTATTAAATATCCTTATTTTCGTGAAGTTTCTTCAATTTTTGTGCATTTTCCTTCATTTTCGTAAAATTTGCTTCAATTTTTGTTCAATTTCCTTAATTTTCCCCTAAATTTTAGGAATTTTCCTTCATTTTGCGATCATCAAATGGTGCCAAATTTTACCAATGTTTTCAATAACACCTTTTCTTGACAAGTTGTTTTTGGATCGTGATAAGAGACATTGTGGTACTGAGGTTTGTTGAGGCAAATGATCCAATCTAAAAGAGAATTCTTCAGTTTGAGTTGTTTGTGTAAACCAGGTA
>JAIGNY010000627.1:0-15000 GCA_020152595.1 Chiridota heheva
ATTGAGAAACCAAGATTGTTAGGAATTTATTTTCATTATAATGACAAGAGCTGCCGGAAAGACAGCATGCTCAACTATTCGAAGCGTTTCTAGAACATGATATGCAGTACGAAAGGGGCCTAATACAAGTTTTTTCATCTACAAATCCTTATAAAAGATAAAGAATGAGGCCATGGCTAGTGAGGAAGTTCAACTTATCATGATGCATTCATTTTTACCAAATTAGTTAATTAACATACACTACACTCTAAACCTGCTGAAACCACTCTTGAAAGTGATCTGATAATATAACCATTAACAGTTTTTTCTTCGCGATTTGAAATAATGGCATATGAATTACCTTTTCACCGTATGCTTTTAAAACTTTTGCCGTGCGGTTTTTGAGAAATTTGAAGAAAAGTGATGAATTCTTATTATGTGTTACCGTTAGGCAGTCGCGCTTTAGCAAGGTTTTTTTAAGTTATGAGAAATAACTTGGAGATTTCTGAAAAATAATTAGCAATAACTGCGTAGCAGTAACGAAGTTGTCTTACATTCGAGAAATTGAACATGAACAAAGCAAGCTTTGTTACAAACCTTCAATGAAACGACTGATAAGCGTCCATGACTGGAACCTCACAATTAAAATGGCGGCTTCCATATATAACTGTGAGCTCAGTGCGCATGCTTGAGTCTCCCGATCGGGCGACTTATTAAGTCTCCCAATCGGCGGTACCAAACTGATTAGGGACAACATTACCTTTAAACTCTTAAAAGAGGAGCTGAACTTGTGGATTATGAATATAATCAAGCCAAGGGTTACATTTTAAGTGCGAACCTTATCCACATTCCATTACTTTATTGCACTTTTCAAAAACATTCACATATGAAATAATAACATGTATCTTATAGGCATTGCAAGTATAATAGGCATGGCAACATGAGGTTAAGCTCTCAACATTGTTGATGGAATGCTATCTGACAGCCTGATGTGCCCTGTGCCTGATGGTGATGGACGATGTTGGCAGCCGCAGGGTTTTCAGGTAAATGGGTATCCTGTACATTGAACCCGGTTCGCTGTTGAATGTAGCTATCCTGTCCACCCTATTTAAATGTAATCCATCTTGCCTTCCTGGATGGCATCCATCCCTCCATACCACCTTTCCCAATGTAATCCCTCCCTCTCTTCCCAATACCATCTCTCCATCCCTATCCCAGAACCATTCCTCTATTCCAAATACCATCCTTCCCAATACCATCCTTCCCAATACCATCCATCCCTCCATATCTCCCTTTACTTTATGTCATCTTTATATTATCCTTTTATTTTATTTTATATTTTGTTGTCATCCCTCCCTCCTTGATGCCATCCATCCCTTTCTCCCTCCTCGATGCCATCCATCCCTCCCTCCCTCCCTCCTTGATACCATCCATCCCTCCTCGATGCCTTCCATCCCTCCCTCCTCAATGCCATCTTTCCTCCCTCTTCCGTCGATGCCATTCATCCCTCCTCAATGCCATCCCTTCCTCCCCTCTCAATGCCATCCATCCATCCCTCCCTCCTCAATGCCATCCACCCTTCCACATTAAAACTCACTCAAAAATTTTAACCTACGCGGACTCCGACGCCAACGCCAAGGTAAGTAAAATAATAGTCGAGCTAAAAACGATATTTCCCGGAATGCGATTAGCAAATCTTGCAATCAGCTGTGTACAAATTAAGTTATTTAGAAATCAAATCACAATAAGGATTTTCTTTTTGGCTGATTGTTTGCAACTTCGCTTACGTTCAGAGTAGAATATTTGGGGGAATTCTTTACCATACTTTTCCATCATTTGAGGGAGGGAGATTTAAAAGATAAAAAAGGGGAATATGAAATGTGAAAATCATCCAGCTGATCAGAATTTTCCACGTCATAGTAAATGTAAATTTCTGTTATCTCAAGTGTCCTTCTCAGAACTGACAAGAAATTGTCCATCACCCGGATAAAAACAGGTTTACAACATCATCTGATCATTAATACATGTGATTTACAAGAAAGTCTTTAAAACAAAGTATAATAAATTGACAGGTAAGTATATTTTTTAAAGTTTTTTTCTTTTTCTGTTGATATAATTATTTAAAGCAAGGAAAATCAGGGGCAAGAAGCACTGCCCCGATAGATCTTTGGGAATGGGAAAGATTTGAAAATTATTTTACATTTTAAAAAGAACACGTAAAAAGATTTACACTGTTAGATGTTCTTTGAATCTGAGGTGTGTCTCCAAGCTCATTGTTTTTGACTGTGCCTATGATAATGGCCAGGAAATCTTCCCTTCACAATGTGTCTCCTCGAAAAAAACTGATTTAAATCATTGCTACCCTTCCCAAAACTTAAAGGAGCACTAGACCGAAAAGTTAGGGCGTATATTTAAAAATTCAAATTCTTACTCAGTACGCAAGCAACAGTATAGCAAATTTCTGGTTGATATGAATATTTAAGTAACCTTTTCCCTCATGTCGTCTGTGCGCTATGGAGATATGAAGTTTATCGATTTTGTGTGGATGATATATCTGTGAAATACAAGCGCTCTCACATTTTAGTCTAGTGCTCCTCTAAGTTACATCAGATAGGAAAGCTGCTTGACATTTTACAATGCATACCTCTGCTATACAATACAGTGAACTAAATGCCAAGTTTAAGCTAAATCATTTCCACATAACTAATGTATCACAAAAATTAGTATCAGTTTATTGTCTATAAAAAGCAAAAAAAACAAAAAATGATAATTCCTAGTCTTACATCCCTGAGATTTAAATGACTAAAAAAATTGTTCAAAATACAATGTTAGGTTTTGAAGCATTCTAGACCAGAAAACCAGAAACCAAAATGCTTAGTGGTTCCAAGTTCCGAAGCATATTTTCATTGTTGGTCGATTTTCAAGTTTTATACTAACTAGCATTGCATTTTATTTTAATTTGTTTTCCCTATTTATTCCTTCACATTCTTTAATTTTCTGCTATGTGTTTTTTCTTTTTTCTTTTTACAAATGTTTTCAATTTGTACTGGAATATATAATAATAATAATGATAATAATAATAATAATAATAATAATAATAATAATAATAATAATAATAATAATAATAATAATAATAATAATAATAATAATAATAATAATAATAATAATAATAATAATAATAATAATAATAATAATAATAATAATAATAATAATAATAATAATAATAATAATAATAATAATAATAATAATAATAATAATAATAATAATAATAATAATAATAATAATAATAATAATAATAATAATAATAATAATAATAATAATAATAATAATAATAATAATAATAATAATAATAATAATAATAATAATAATAATAATAATAACAATAACAATAACAATAATAATAATAATAATAATAATAATAATAATAATAATAATAATAATAATAATAATAATAATAATAATAGTAATGATAATAATAATGATAATAATAATAATAATAATAATAATAACAATAATAATTATAATAATAACGACAACGACGACGACGACTACGACAACGACAACGATAACAATAATAATATAATATCACGAAATATACCGAAACAAGATATAATTATAAGCAATCTCACCATGTACATGATACATCAATAAAATAGAAGCTGTTGACAACTTTTTCAATATTTTTGTTAATCTTATATTAAGCCCCCTCCCCCTCCCCCACTTCTTTAAGCAATATGCATGACATCACCACCACAAACAATAGGGCACACAAGCAGGCAATGGGTTATCTGTGTACCACATATGAGCTGTATCAAATGTATTGTCCTAGAGTTATACTGATTTACAAGCTCTTTTCAGCATAATCAATAAAGCCCCTCCCACAATGTAAATTAATGATATTCAACTATTTTGTACCATGAATATGTATACACTAGCTAACAATATAAATATACCAAGTATGAATCATAACAAATATGAAGACCTTAAAATATGAGCATTTGACGATTTTTGAATTAATCCTCGCCTACTCTTCGATATGCATGACATCACCACCAAAGCCAATAGGACACATATACGGACCATGGGCTATTTGTTTACATATGACTTGATTCCAATTTACCGTTCTTTAGAAGTCGTGTTTACCAGCTCTTTTCAGCAAATTCATATTAAGTCCCGCCTATTATGCATATTAATAAAATAGAACGTTTTTATACAAATATACACGTAATACACACTAGATAACAACATAATTTTGCCAAATATGAAACAAAACAAACATGTGATTGCTAAATTATGAGCATTTTAAGATTGATAAATTGAACCTGGCCAACTCATTAATATGCATGACATCACCACCACAAACAATAGGGCGCATCTACAGATCATGGTCTATCTGTGTACCACATGTGGCAAGAATCGACGTTAACGTTCTTAAGATAACGTGCTTACAGGCACTTTCAACAAAATCATATTAAGCCCCACCCACTATGTATAATAATGAAATTCAATGTTTCTAAACCATAAAAAAAGTCCACACTATCTAGCATCATAATTATGCCAAATATAAAACAAAACAGACATTCCGTTGTTAAAATATGAGCATTTCAAGATTTTTACAATAAGCCCCGCCTACTCATGACATCAATATTAAAAACAATAGGGCATATCTACATACAATGGGCTATCTATGTACCACATATGACATGAATCCATTGTATTGTTTTTGAGATATCGTGCTTACAAACTTTCTGTCACAGACACACACATACATACGCACACACATACATACACACACACACATACATACACACACACACACACACACATTGCGTACAGTACAGGACACGTACGTTATCAGAAACGATCCACAACCGTGTATGACGTGAATGAACACCACAATTTTACGAAGACGAGAGTTTCTCTTTAAATTATTGAAAGGCTGTCCCTTGCCTGCTAAATGTCTTTTATCTGAATCTTGTTGTTGAAGAAAATAACACAAGCATCTCCCCCAGATGAAACCCAATCGTGAAAATGAAACAGTTTAGTGGATTTCTAGGTTTAAACCTTCAAAGAATGTCAGGACCATACAATGGCTTTCTTTCTTCTTAGT
Organism: Chiridota heheva; assembly: GCA_020152595.1. Lineage (NCBI taxonomy): Eukaryota > Metazoa > Echinodermata > Holothuroidea > Apodida > Chiridotidae > Chiridota > Chiridota heheva. The sequence goes on from JAIGNY010000627.1 coordinate 5,090, forward strand.
AAATCTTCACTTAAATCATTTGCCAAACTGTACGATGAAATAAAAAAAAATGCATCCTTTGTCTATTTCTTATAGTCATAAATTAACCTCCACTGGGTCCTCTCTAAAGAATGCACCTTTGTTTATTCATTTTTGTAATATCTGTCTGACATTGGCAACTTGAATTTCTCTTACGATCATTATTACATGTAATTTACAAGAAAGTCTTTAAAGCAAAGTATAATAGATTGACAGGTACGTATATATCTTTTTTTCTTTCTTTTTTCTGTTGATAGAGTTATATTAAGTAAGAAAAATCAGGGACAAGAAGCACTGCCCCAATGGATCTTTAGGAATGGAAAGGATAACAAAAGTATTTTACACTTTAAAAAGTACACGTAAAAAGCTTTATACTGTGAAATGTTCTTTGGATCTGAGGTGTCTCTCCAAGTTCATTGCTTTTGACTGTGCCTATGATAAGGGCCAGAAAATCTTTCCTTCACAATGTGTCTCCTCAAAAGAAACTGATTTAAATCATTGCTACCCTTCCCCAAACTGAAAGGAGCACTAAACCGACAAGTGAGGGCGTATATTTAGGGAGGGGGGGGGGTCCCAAAAAAAAAATCTTATAGTCATAAATTAACCTCCACTGGGTCCCCTCTCACGATTTTTTTTTTTTTTTTGAGGGCTGGGAATTCTTCAAGGCCTATATACCTTTCCGTAGTCAGATTACAATCTGACATTGTAGGTGTATACTAGCAGACTAGCTTAATGTTAGTCAGCAGTATGTGCAATACATTCGTAGGAAAACTACTGATTTATTGGGGGAAATATGTAAGACATGTGAGTTTTGATTCTTAGTAAGTGAAGTGATGTTGAATTTATGTAACAGGTAAAATATTTCCTTGCATTGGATAGATTTTGTTTGGAAACAAGGCATATATTAGCTGCAGCTATAGACATACCTGGAGGAGTGATATAAATGTATAATGTTAATACCATCCAAAAGTTAAAAATTGATCAGTCTTGACAGCACTGCAAATATATTTCCTTCTGTTTCTATCTATACAATTTTCTTGATTGCATTCAACTGTATAAATACATTGGAACCGAAAGTGAGATAATGTCCACTTGAATGTTTATCACAACCAAACCTTTATTTTCTATTCATCAATCAAAACTATTGTCGGAAGTATTTTGTTTGGATGCATCAGTTTGAACTTGTAGCTTTCTCTTGCATTGTGGCAGGTAAGTTGTTTGTAGTACAATATTAAACCACACTCTTCTAAGTATGTGTTCATCTAAATGAAATGATGTAGTTGCAGCATTAGAAAATATAGAACTAGGTCTTGAAAAGTGTTCATTTTATCATATTATATGCCATGCTTCATTGCAAGGATGTTTTTGCTAATAATGCTTCTCAACAACCCTATTTTGGTTAAATGTCTGGTATTTTTTCTTTTTATATAGTGAACAGAAAAGTACCGTTAACAACTATACATATCAGGCGGCCATATGCTTAAAAGTAAAACTGCATGCAAATTGCTTTACCTGTTTAATGTAAATCAATAAGGTTGTTATTATAAATAAATCTGCAGTTCACAATCAAGTAGGTGTAAGACTAGTCTGAGATCCCTCTGACAGTGCTTTATGGTAACAAATGCATAGTACATCATCGGAATAATCTGACCACCCCTCTGACTGTGTTTATACATCACAATTTGTTCATGAATTAAAAAACTATCAAACTTTTTTCAGCCTAAGATCAAAAACTATTTTTATTAAATAAAAATAATTTACTATATCAAAAAAGTTACGTGAATTATCTTTATAATTCTTTACCAATTATCAAAGGAGACATAAAGTCTGAAATAACCCTAGTTTATATGATAGAAATAAAAATAACATTTTTTTTTGACCAGAACTCATTTCTCCCGAAGTATAATGCCACTACTATGGGAGGCGCAATTTTTATTTTAAAACATGCAGGAAACGATATCATCAGCCCAACAGAATGCTAGAATGCTTTCTATTTCTTTAAAAAAATCGAGTTTTCAAGCTGATAACAATTTGTTTTCCTTTCTTAATGGTTAAGGACATTTTATATACACATACAATTGTCAAAACATCATACTGTAGTCAAATTATGTAGAAATACATTGTAACTCTTATGCACAAGATTTTGATACAGAATTGAACACAATTTGCAGCCTCCGTGTGTCAACTTATAAAAGGAATAACTTCTAAAAGGATTACGATTTTGACTGGCTGATTTTGGTAATTGGTCTGGATTTTATTTCTCTATCATATGAAATAATCATTATATCAAACTTGATGTCCCCTTTAAGAATGTGGAGATGAGGACGCGAACCTTCCATCTGTCCATAGTAGACTTCCTACACCAGTCATTTCTGCACAGATAGACAGAGCTTTAAATTTAACACTTCCTTAATGGGATAAGATATTGATTTTGTTTGTTCACATTTTGTTTTTTAAAGTCCTCTTTCATGATAGATAAACTTGCTTGACCCCTGAATTAATCCTTTGAAGCTTGCACTTCTGCCTAACATTTTCTGCCTTTTTATAGCAAAATCACTTTTAAATAGTTGAGCATTGAGCAGCTTTGAGAGTGTGAGACACAACAGCTTCACGGAGAGACACACCACATTAAATCAAAAAAAGGGAAATTATTTTTGAGGCCCGGGTAGACTTGCAAGCCTTTTGACTGCGGTTGACACAGATTTTAATGTTATGAATGATATGAAATTTCCTGTAGGAGGATCCTTATTCTTACTATCATTTTAGCGGACACGTAGGCTTAGCCAAGGGTGCAAGGAGCATATGAAAAGGTGTCTTCAATCTTTGATAACAGTTGGAAATTAGATACTTCAAAATATTGTTTTTCTCCACAGAAAGAGGTCAGCGGTGTTATGATCAAAGTGCCACCCCTGAAAACAATCAAGAACAGAAAGCTGTTCAGATGGATTGCTCTAATAATGCTTGCGGCTTTCTCAATCATTTGGTACTGCTCTTCAGATTCTCAAACCAGAGATATATATCCTTCCTACAGGTAGGTAAAGTTTAATCATGCAAAGAAAAAAATGATTAAACTTGTATTTATATTCAAAATATCCTTCTTACAAAGCAGGAAAAGTCTGATGATGCAAAAAGAAAATTGATTATACTTTGTTTATTTATGAAACAAAAGGTAATCGTTTTAAGCGAGTTTTTACTTCTATAACAGGAAGAATTACACTTTCATGTTATCATTTTATTTATCATGCGATTAGTATTAATATCACACACAATGACACGTTGATCAGCTATTTATGACCATTTAATCTAAAAAGTTTAATTTAACCGTTAAAATTTGAAACAATTACTAGACATTGGGTTAATAGTTTAATATTGATTTTAAAGTTTAAAATTAATCAACAGATCAATGTGTGATAAACTAATCCGTCAATTCGATCTGTCATAGTCAAAAAAAAATTCATTTGGATTATTCATGTTGTAATTCTTACTTTATGTCGAAGACCTTTTTGTTATCTTGTTATATTTTCGACTGTCCGATGAAAGCTGATTTTTTTTTTTTCGGCAATACTTCTTTACGTACTCTTTTGCCCATACAGCAAAAGAAGAACTCACGATGTGGCAACCAATTCAACGCGTGGTTGTCTTTAGCATCACTTACGTCATCAAACCTTCATCTGAATTTAACCGCAGGGGCCGTCGCCTACTCCCTGAACCTTTCTTCTAATTCAACTGTGTTGAATACTACCCCTATTTGCACTCAAAAAAACCTATCGGCGGTCTCTCGTGTAAGAGCTTTCGCAGTATCCAACCTTCTTTTAAATGGAAATTTGCAGAATACGTCACAAACCATCAATCAAACTAAGCAAACAGGACTTTGGTCGACAGCAGCCATTGCTCGGGAAGTCGCTACCTGTCGGTCTCCAATACAAAGACTTGTTTACATAAAAACCCATAAAACTGCTAGTACCACTCTGGCTTCTATTTTAGAAAGGTATGGCTATGTAAGAAAGTTAAAATTTGTTGTTGGAAAGTTCATGTTCTAGCTTATAACAACAGTTTCCAAAGGGAAGATGTTTTGCCTTTTCCAAAATTAAAACCTCTTACATTTGATTTTTTAACCAATCATGCAAGGTACAATCGAACGGAGATGGATCATGTTGTTCCGAATGCCACTTACATCACAATCCTAAGAAATCCTGTCCAACAATTAGAATCGACCTTCGGTTATTACGAAATGTACAAAGTATTAAAATTAAACAACAGTAAGGAAGCTTTTGAAGAATTCATGAAACATCCACAATCTTATTTTGATAAGAAAATGTATTATTGTGGCAAACAAGTCGTAATGGAATGTTATACGACTTGGGTTTTGATCATAAATTTGATGAAAATATGTCTAAGGTAATTGAGCATATCAAAGAAGTGGAAGAAGATTTTGACCTAGTACTGATAACGGAGTACTTCGATGAATCTCTTGTGCTTTTAAAAAGATTGATGTGTTGGACATTGGATGACATTCTTTATTTTGATAAAGGTGTACGGGCTCTCAGCCACCGCTACATAGTCTCGTCTGATACAGTTAAACGGGTGCACCAATGGAACAGCGGTGATGTTCTATTATATCAACATTTCAATAAAACCTTTTGGATGAAAATAAACAGCCTTGGTTTAGATTTTTGGTATGAGGTAAAAGAATTTAAAACATTGAAAAGTGATAAGTTTAATGAATGCATTGATCAAAACAAAACAGATAGCAAGGACAGGCGAGTGAATAAACCTGTTCTTAAAGATCGTAAAAAGGGATGCAATGATTTACTGAACGGGGATATAGAATGGACCAAACTTATAAGAAAATTTATGTTGAAAAAGTATGGAAAAACCAATACTTCCAAAAGAAAAAAGAAAACTTTGACTAAAATCATAAAACAGTCCTAGGCGTTATATTGGTACAGGAAGAATCTGAAAATTGTAAGTCATGAACTGAAAAAGGTAGTCATGAATTAAAAATGGTATGTCATGAATTGTCATTCCTTTCACGCTATGGATTTAAAGCTCATAGAATTGCAAAAAAAAATCAGTCCGGTAGCATGCCTATTAATGGGAACATAAATATTCCTATTAACGGATTCATTTTGCTACATATGGAAGCCGCCATATTGTAATATTTCTCATGAGCCTTTGCTATCCTAACGTTAAAGCCTTATGCAATGTAACGTTTTTCAATTTTGAAATACGTCTGGGAAAACTATCTTTGCCTGGAGAAACTTGAAACTTATGAAAATTCCTTCATTAATGTCATGGCTACAACTTTTCCACTCCCATTTGATATGTTTACCACGCCGTTTTCGAAATATTAGATAAAATCGACAATAGAACTAGGCTTTAGGCGCGAAACGGCCATTTTGAAAATTCAAACGTTTTTTAATAAATGATTTGTGATATTTCAAGTACATCAAATAAACTATGACATTTTATTGCAACATCTGAATAATATGGTTGCATGACTTCAATATTCTCGTGTATTATAAATGTTCCTATTAATAGGCATGCTTCCGGACTGAAAATTATCAAGCCTTATGTTATGTTGTGTCAACATGTGCTGTGTCACAAATCAAAAAGCTGATTTCACTCTGTCTTAAATGTGGCCTCATATGTGGTATTTCTGAATTTTGTCATTTTAACAGCTTAAGAAATTAATTCCCTGAAAATTAAATACCATGGCTTCAAACAACCTATTCGAGTACCCAGTCATTGACCACCCGAGACACTTTGCTTGTGAAAATATGCAACAATGTCCACAAAGGAACACCACATTTTAGCACGTATGCACGATAAATGTGTTTTTACTACGTTCAAAAATATGTTTTCAGTGATATTTTCATCAAATTTGTCAATTTCATGAATGAATAAGCTAGCGTAAAGATTTAGATCTCTAAAGGTGACCGATTTTACACTTGCTGTATTGATTAACTGCTTTGTTTTCAAATGGTTTTCAAATTTGTCGTCAAAATGGTTGTTGAGATTAACGCATCTTATTTTGACATGATTCCCATAAGCGTACGTGACAGCAGTGAGGGGATCTGCAGCCTCCCCTCTCCCATTTGGACCCCCCTCCCCCTCTCTTATTTCGACCGGACAGCATATACACAATTTCTTGGGGAAATATTTGACACTTTGTTGAAAGATAAAACCCCATTACTGGAAATTTCAGGCAAAAGATGATGAGGAATTAATGTTTCAGTTTCAAACCATTGCCCAAACTATTAAAAGACTGATGAATTCCATTTAGCTTGGGAACTCTGCATCAAACTGATCATAATTTTGTTAACCGTGTTATTGTACCATTGAAACGTACAATGTGCGATCGCCAGTACTGTTCCAAATCAACTTTAAGAATATATTATTTATAAATGCGGAATCAAAATATGAAGCCCCTAATAACGTAATAAGTGAAAATATAGTTTAACTAGCAAATGGTATTCTACGATTTTGTCAAACTTTGCTAAATTGTGGGTAACATTTTGGTTGAAATTAAGGTCACACACTATCTATAATTGCTATATAGACTACACTTGAAAATATTTAATTCCATACCAGGCTTAATACCATGCTACATATCAATAAATAGATGATAATTTGAAAATATTAGTAATCAATGCAAATTATGAAATTCTATAATCTAAAATATTTTAAAACTTAAGGTACTATTAGAAAGAATTGCATAAGAAAAGGCCATTTCAAAGAATAGAAATACATTTAGTTATATTGAAATAATTCATACATTTGACTACACATAAAATGGCAACCGTAGTTTTAGGTTGCATAGGAAGAACCTCAAGTTTTATTTTGTTGAATTTTGACTTTTATTTCATATCTTGCGCATCCCTTGTCTTGAAACTCTTAAAATGACAAGATAAATTCGTTTAGCAATCCATTCCTTGCAACAACAAAAAATTGTAAATTTTGTTTCCTTATGTGCAAAATCGGGGAGAATTTGAAATTATTCTGAAAGCCATGCTAGACTTAAAACAGCCGTTTGTTTGAAACCTCTGTCAAATGGCGTTTCATCTGCAGTGAATCTTTCTAAAGGAACAACAATTTTAAATTTGATATTTGCTTAAGTTTTAAAAAAACTTGACGCAAAAATGCTGTCCGAATAACCAGATATTATTCAATTGTGTGTGCATAACTTTTTTTCATATCACTCACTGTTTATGAACTGGCTGCTTATTGTACCAATAAACAAGAAATGTTATTTACTGATGAAATCAAATAAACACTGATGAAAACAGCACTGAAACAAGCTGACAAGAATACCCTGCTTTTTGAAATGTATCTGCAAATTCAAGAGAATACCGTCTGACCGTAGTTGTTAAACAGGTAAAAACAGTCAAATAATACAGAGGAAAAATACAGAGGAAAAATATTTTAAAGAAATATTTTTCCTTTTCAATGTTAAATTTGCATTTGCTTATATTTACTTCAACCACTGCGGCGCAGTGGTTTATATTTCAGTATCAACTTAGGCCGGGAGCATCCCTTATATTACTACGGTACTTTCAAATATCTTGAAAATACGGTAAAATTACAGTTGACGTCACGGCACTAGCTCGCGCCTACACTGTGGCTCATGGACTTTGACATTTTCTGCTGCTGATAGCTAAAAGTTTAGTTGGATACTGTGAAAATTTCGCTTCTGATAGAATATAAATATTCAAAAATTTCTGGCAAGGAAAATTTGAATATTGCCACGTCCTTTTTCTGTCGTGGTTTTGTAAAAGTATTGTAAACTTTATGCTTAAAATCTGCCATCTTTTAATTGAGAACTATAATTTTATTAAATAAAGAGAACATGGACTTCAAATTAAGTGCTATTTATTGAAAGTTGTATTTTAATGGTTACTATGCTACAATCAATTTCAGCAACGCTAATTAATTAAATTTATGACGTTTTTATTCGCTAAAGTCTTGTAAATTGGCAACGTTGAGGAATGTAGACTGGGACGTATCAAAGATTCCCGAACACGTATACGTTTAAAATTCAGAGCCCCGATGATCATTGACCATTTGTGGGCTTCCAAAATAGAAATCTTCCGGGGCTTTGCACCTGGACTTTACCAGTGCTGCGTCCATGAATCAAACAATTTTGGTCCAAGTTTCTCAATTTCCAGGGGTAAATTCTCCTCTGTCTGTTGAGGAATGGTAACCTAAATACTTATCTGACTGTCTGAGTAGATTTCAAAATTAAAATTTAAAATTGTTTTCTTGTCATCAACTTCATTTGGGATTTTTGTGCTGATTTTAATCCATTTTAGAACATCAAAAACAAGAAATAGTCACACATGGCTTCACCTTTGAACGCAGGACATCATATTGATTTTAAGGATACACTTCTCTTGGGTCTGTTTGGAAGTGGTAACCCTATGATTTTAACAGTTTAACATGAGATTTTAAAATTGTCTTCTTATCACCACTCCATTGTGATCATTTTCCGAACTTTTGTGAGTTGTGTTAATTTCCAGCCATTTTGGGGCATCAAAGACAATAAATCTTCAGAGGTTTGATGCTTACTTGAATCGATTTTAAGATATGATTAAAATTGTCTTCTTCTCATCATTACATTTTCTGACCCATGAACCCCTGGACAATTTTCCTCGAATTTTCAGGAGAAATTTCTTCTCTGCCTGTTTAGAAATGGTAACCCTTTATTGCTTATATGAGTCTATTTTAACACGAGTAATCAAAATTATTGTCATCTTAAAAACCCAGGATTAGTTCAGTGGTCAAGGATGTCCCTCTTATACGAAAGAGGACTTCAAAAGAAACAAAATGGTGAAGAAAGCGTTTAAGATTCTTATTCGGTCCGTTAAGGAGATATTCAAGTTTAAAGCTCTGGCTACTATGGGAAGTTAATGTGTTCATCCTCACATTCTTAACAAGTATTAATGTAGTTTAAAGGAAGTTTGTTTAATTTTTTCACTATTTAAATCATTTTTCCTCGAACTTTCTTCAGGTGGTATATTGTTAATACCCGTCCTTGATTCAGTTTTCTTTTTTAAGCTACAAAATCGCAGGACAAAATATAATAGAATACATACAGAATTTGAGGAATCTGAGGCTGTGATACCACAACTAGTCTGATTTCTATCGTTTCTAAATAAATGATATCCAAATTTAAACTTAGACATCGCTTTAATGAAATAAGATTTTTGAACGCTTTCTTCAATCATTTTGTTTCTTTTGAAGACCTTTTTTTATATAAGATAGACATGCTGAAAAACTGAACTAATCCTTCGAATTTTTCGAACTTTATCAGTTTGTGTTGATTTTGTGTAGCTGTATGTTTATCAACATTTTATACTACATTTGGCAAGCTTTTCATGCTACAGTCGTGGCCAAAAATGTTGGGACAAAACCGCTCACAAATTTTAAATGGCTTTTTCCCCCCACCTTTGTCCCAACTACATTTGGTCACGATTGTCTGAGCGCCTGTACGAAGTATATGACAGCTAACGACGTGATAATGAAGTCAGGGAGCTGTTACTTTGAAGTAAAAGAAATTCATTGTTACCAGGTTACAGAAAGCAGTTCATGACATTGTTTAGAATGAAATATGTAGGGAGGGGGTATCTAATGCAATACAATTGTACGTACTCATTCTGCAAGCTTTTCCTTTAGAAATTGAGAGTATTATATTTGAATGAAATAAATAATGAAGAAATTAAGATGTATAGACCTTGTCGTCAATTTTGAATGCTAAGAATTAAAGACATGTTGACGACAGTGAGCATCAGTTTAGGAACGGCTACATGCTGACAAATATTAGCATAAGTATGCCACTTTTGGCTAGTCCCTGAAGAAGTGATGAAATACGGGACTAATAACTTAATGATAAA
>JAIGNY010000627.1:20000-55054 GCA_020152595.1 Chiridota heheva
TTCTCAACTGATGAGCAAGAAAACCACAAATTTAAATTAAACAAAAACAAAGGTTCCCCTCATACTACTGAAAACCTGACTGCATATAATTTAGGGCAGCTTCAGTTCGCGAGCGCCACAACCAGATATTTCTGTCAAAACGTGAACATTTACTAGTATTAGGAGAAGACTATACCATGACCAATCCGGTTCGTACTCCCGATCGGGAGATCTCAGAGCTCGCCCATTCGGGAGATCGGGATATGCGCAGTACGAGTCTATTTAATAACGAAGCTTCGCCACAGTTTTTGGTATAGTCGCTTTATATGTGTATTATTTCTTCACACTGTTTTATAAAAAATGAAATGATGATACAAAAATTTGATTTGACTCTTATTATAATATTTATTACAATGTTAGTCAAAAAAATAATTCCCGAGCAAAAGTTTTTTCTCTCAAAAATCAAGTTAAAGAGCGACTGTCTAACTGTAAGACTTAATAAGAAGTCAAAATTTTCCTTCAAATTCCTCGAAAATAATATTATGTCATATCGTTAAGAAGACTTTGAACCCTTCGCAGCAGTTGAGTTCCCCGCGCTCGAACTGTGTCTGATTCTTATGTTATCCCTATACAAAATTTGATATTGGACAGATGCATTGTGGGATACATCCGTAAAATATTCCCTGTTCGGGAGACCAAAACTGGTCTCCCGATCGGGGGTACGAGCCGGACTGATGACACCCTTGTTAGGTTTTTAGAATACACCCTTGCTTAAGATCGATGGAAGTAATGACATTGCAGGCCTTACTTGTCCAAGTACAAGTATACAGGCAGATGACAGGTCCTTTAGTGTAGTTGCATTTCGTGAGTGGAATAAACTCGGAATTCTAACTTCCTCTATTTATCACTCAGTTTGACACCTTCCTTTGATGCTTTTGTGAAGTCCTTGAAAACCATCCCTTTGTTTTTATCTTTGTATTTGTTTATTCATTTACTTGTGAAACTGTGGATTGTTGTATGTAAAATTTGTATATCATGTTTGTCACTCTTTGTATATTGTAAGCATGCCCCTCCCCCTCCCCTACCTCTGCTCCCTGCAATATTGGTGTACTGGTGGGACTTTAACTACCGATATCTAATGCAGATTTGTGTATCAGCAATTGTCGTTTCTGTAGTCCTGGAAGTCAGGACTGCTTTTCATTGTTTTCTCGATTCAGATTTCCTTATAAAAAATCGCCCAAAATTGGCGTGAATTGGGAGTATGCGTACAACCCATGCTACGAAGTGACGGACACGGATGACTGTAAAGATGTTGCCGTAAGTAATGTTTTAAAGACAGGTAACAACAACTTCAGATTTATTCTGCTAAAGGAAATGTGTCGTCCATTAATCAATTCAGACGTAAAGGTCACCGTGCTAGTGACGTCACTTCCGGTTTTCACTTTTCCTTATCGATTCTGAGAAATCGGTCAGGCTGATATGGCAGACGGATGACAGATTTATCGCGATCAATAATGAAAATTTAAAACCGAAAGTGACGTTCCAGCATGGTGGCATCATGCTACTTCTTAATGTATTCATGGGACCATACCTTTTCTCAAAGGTCACTTGTCGTCTCCTAACGTACGAGGTAAATGAAATTCAAATTCTGTGGTTTGATTGGTCGAAGCATAATGGTACAGTGTGCACTTACATTGATATGCTAATCAGTATTGCTGTGGAATAAATTGTACGCCGCCACATTTTAATCACGATAGATGGCCTTTAATACATGGATGAAAATATGCTATAAATGTCTAATGAGTGTCAATGACTGAAATTTAGGACAGTGATGCAATACATTCATATCAACATAATAAAGATTTGTAGCTGTCTTTTCTTCTATACCCACTTTAAAGGCAGAAAAGTATACTATAGACCCCTTTTTGAATATTTTTAAATATTCATTGATTGACCTTTCTTGCCTCGAGCCCCAAACCTTAAATTGTTATTGTTTATGAATCTTGGATAACTATTTGGTATAAATAGTGTGTCAGAGAAGTTTTGTAGCTCTCCACGAGGGTCAAAAAGTTTTCTTGAAAATTGCGCCCTCACTTTCGGTCTAGTTCTCCTTTAAATTCAAATAAAAGTTGAATCTGACTGGTTCTTATTCTTCAGAGTTGTCAAAAAGATCCGACAGACGACAATCATATCGCCATAGCAACTCAAGACACAGCAACATTTTTAGGAACGGGTAATGAAATCAGCCTGGTATACACAGCCACTGACAAGCATGGCACACCTAAGTAAGTGAAGCTTTCAACTATAATTAATCTTTTTTTAAAAGAACATCTGCTGAGTTTATATATGTTCTAAGGTTCCATTGCAATGTTTCTTAAGAGTGATTAAATCAGAACATCAATGATGCAGTCGCTTAACATATTTGATGCTGTAATATATGATGGTCGTACGTTTAGTGGCGTGTCTAACCAGGGATACTGTTCTGTACCAGTATTCCTGGTCTACAGTCTACGGAATCACACGTGTTGAGGACCGACGCCAGATGCAATGCATCATTGCATGGGGACTAGCCATGACTACGCTAGGTTGATGATGCAGACACCCTTAATCTAAGGGTAGTTGCTATTTATAGCTCATGGTAGACTGGTAGAAAACAAGAATGTAGGTGATTGAAGCCATGACCATTGTTCATTATAGGTATCTAATTTCCCAAAGGGCCCATAAATAATTTCCCTCCTTATTGTAGTTTTTGTGCAGGGGATGAAAACGAAATGAAATATAACTTACATTTTTAATAGTTTCTGATGCTACTTCCTCCTTGATCTGTTGGTCAGATATTTGAAAAACAAGTTGAGGATATAATGGTGGCACACAAATAATCGTTTGCAAATAAGCATTTGAATCGTTTCTGATACTACTTCCTCCTTGATCTGTTGGTCAGATATTTTAATACACTTGAAAAACAAGTTGAAGATATAATGGTGGCACACAAATAAAGGTTAGTGACGTGAAGTATGGGAGGGGATGTTGAGCCATGCAGTTCCATATAGGTGGTGTAGCTCCGCCATAAGTCAAAGCCAGATGCTAATAGAATAGATGGTTGAAAACAAGAAATGTTGGCGGCTGAAGGCTGAAAATTCCAGGCATTTTACATCATTCAGACATTGGTCATGATCAGCGGATGCGCTCCAAAAATATTAACAAGTTGACAAGGGGCTATGATTAAGCGTTGATGTTTCTGAGGAATGTGGTCCATGGTAAAAAAAAAAAAAACACATTGTCACAGTAAGGGGCGAACTGACCAGCTCGTCTATCGGTAAATGACCAAACCGCCCACCCTGGTGCGGCGCTACCTCTTCTCCAACTTGCTGCACAATAGTGTCTTATATGACTCACAAAGCGTGAAAAACTGCCGGAGCGGCCCACCGAGGGCTCAGACACTCCCCCGTTCAGTCCGTTTTGGTTCCCTTTTTGGGCACCTTGACCGATGAAATTTAAACCCCCAGTCCGCCCCTAGTTACAATCAACACAATAAAACAAAACTTATTCTAAGTAATATATGAAATAACTATTTGGATGGGGTTCTGACAAATTCATGTAAATACATTTTGGAATGCATAATAAGTTTTACACTGTCTTGCTGTTTCTGGGCGAATTTTAAAAGCCGCTTTGAATTTTTAGGCCCGGCATCCCGTCTGAGTTCCCTTGCACTTCCAAAGATGAACAAAGAAGAACACCTGGTTATGGTTTAAAGCAAACAACCTTCTTTATTTTCACTTTAAATAAATTCACCTCAATTCACATAATTATATCGCTGTTAATAAGTTAATATCGCTGTTAATAAGTTAATATTATTTTAATAACACTGTTTAAAATTGATAATTATTTACATTAACTCTGAATAAAAAATATATCAACAAATTATCAGATATCAATCCACAGAGGTACCATCGTAAATCTCGTGTGTGGGGTTGGTGCAACGAAACTCGATGTTCACGGTGAAAGTAGCGCTAATGTGAGTACATTATATATATATATATATATATATATATATATATATATATATATATATATATATATATATATATATATATATATATATATATATATATATATATATATATATATATATATATATATATATATATATATATATATATATATATATATATATATATATATATATATATATATATATATATATATATATATATATATATATATATATATATATATATATATATATATATATATATATATAGATAGATAGATAGATAGATAGATAGATAGATAGATAGATATATATATATATATATATATATATATTTATATATATACATATATATATATATGTATATATATATATATATATGTATATATATATATATATATATATATATATATATATATATATACATATATATATATATATATATATATACACATATAAATATATATATATATATATATATATATATATATACATATATATGTATATATATATATATATATATATAATATATATATATATATATATATAGTATATATATATATATATATATATGTATATATATATTTATATATATATATATATATATATATATATATATATATGTACATATATATATATATATATATATATATATATATATATATATATATATATATATATATATATATATATATATATATATATATATATATATATATATATATATATATATATATATTATATATATGTATATATATATTTATATATATATATGTATATATAAATATGTTTACATATATATATATATATATATATATATATATATATATATATATATATATATATATATATATATATATATATATATATATATATATATATATATATATATATATATATATATATATATATATATATATATATATATATATATATATATATATATATATATATATATATATATATATATATATATATATATATATATATATATATATATATATATATATATATATATATATATATATATATATATATATATATATATATATATATATATATATATATATATATATATATATAGATAGATAGATAGATAGATAGATAGATAGATAGATAGATAGATAGATAGATAGATATATATATATATATATATATATATATATATATATATTTATATATATACATATATATATATATATATATATATATATATATATATATATATATATATATATATATATATATATATATATATATATATATATATATATATATATATATATATATATATATATATATATATATATATATATATATATATATATATATATATATATATATATATATATATATATATATATATATATATATATATATATATATATATATATATATATATATATATATATATATATATATATATATATATATATATATATATATATATATATATGTATATATATATATATATATATATATATATATATATATATATATATATATATATTATATATATATATATATATATATATATATATATATATATATATATATATATATATATATATTTATATATATATATATATTTATATATGTATATATATATTTATATATATATATATATATATATATATATATTTTTATATATATATATATATATGTATATATATATATGTTATATATATATATATATATATATATATATATATATATATATATATATATATATATATATATATATATATATATATATATATATATATATATATATATATATATGTATATATAAATATATTTATATATATATATATATATATATATATATATATATATATATGTATATATATATATATATATATATATATATATATATATATATATATATATATATATATATATATATATATATATATACATATATATATATATATATATATATATATATATATATATATATATATATATATATATATATATATATATATATATATATATATATATATATATATATATATATATATATATATATATATATATATATATATATATATATATATATATATATATATATATATATATATATATATATATATATATATATATATATATATATATATATATATATATATATATATATATATATATATATATATATATATGTATATATATATATATATATATATATATATATATATATATATATATATATATATATATATATATATATATATATATATATATATATATATATATATATATATATATATATATATATATATATATATATATATATATATATATATATATATATATATATATATATATATATATATATATATATATATATATATATATATATATATATATATATATACATATATATATATTATATTTATTAAATTACAAATTTAATTTAAAAAAATTAGATTTCATTCGTAAAATCTCACTAACTGAAATGATGTCAAAATCTATTGCTGCTTGCTAGAAAATTATTAGGGGTATGGCAAAGACTCAAAAACCTTTTGTCAGAATTTGCTGCACCGGAATTATGATAGAAAAAAAGAGATTTAAAAACGAAAATATAAACGTCGCCCTTTACTACATCACAACGTTTGCATGAAATATGCAAATTCTGCCTGAGATTTAAAATGAAACTTGTTGCTATTATTATGGTTTTAGATAGATTTCAAAGCAATTCTGTTAATTTTGCTTCTATATACGTACACATACCTTCAACAATGCGCAATTCATTTCAGATGTTCCAAAACTTATTTCCCCATAACTTAATTTCTTGATATGTCAACCATGTGCTAACATGTAGACGAGTATGCAGAATAGACAAGCAGTTAAGTTGAAATCAAGAGAGGTGATGTGACAGAGTGGTTAAGGGGTCATGCTCGTATTCGAGAGGTACCGAGTTCGATTCCCGTCGTGAAAGCTCAGCTGCATTGTGTCCTTAAGCAAGACACTTTACTCTACTTGCTTCAGTCCCCTCAGCTGTATAATGAGTACCAGCATTGCTGGATGGCTGGGGAGTTAATCTGCGATGAACTGGCGTCCCGTCATGTACTCTCATCTGCCTTCGCCATGGAAACCGCAGATAAGCACCGGCTTAATGAGCCTAATGGATGGATTAAGTCTATGTTAAGTTGAAAGAGAAGTTCAAAGTCATCAATCCGATCCTCGAACAATATATGATAACTCTGTGATGAATGGGTGTGTGGGGATTGTGCTTTGAGAGGAGGAAGGTGCATCCCAAAATTTTAATGACTAACAATTTCCCACTTACAATATATTAAACACTGTTAAAACATTGAATTACTGACACTTCAATTGACAGATTGATATCTGATGTATAGGAGTCGTGGAAGGTGTGTGTGTGTGTGTGTGGGAGGGGGGGTGGGGGGTGTAGCTGTGCCTTTAAAAAAAAAATTCTTAGTGAGGAGCTAATACACAAAAGGACCTTTTCGACTGGTTATGTGCCCCCCATCCCCCAACCCCAAACCCCCAACCCCAAACCATAAACCCCCAACCCCAACCCCCCAACCCCCCAACCCCAACCCCAACCCCCCAACCTCAACTCCAATTAATTAAAAAGTTAATTTTTGTGGGTAATATAAAAGGGACCAAACTTGTGGAAGGGGCCAAAATGCTTAACTGGGGCGACTTTTCTGAATGGGGGCCATGGCCCCCGTTAGTGTGTTAAAATGGTCCTAGTATGTGGTGGCACTGGGTGTAGAAATTTGAAAGCTGATAAAATGAAAGAGATTGTGGAGGAACGTACACCTCTGCTGATGCTTAATTACAATAATTATTACTTATTAATATATATGCACCATGCACCTTAAATGATTAGTTTAGTGGTCAAGCATGTCCATCTTATCTAAAAGAAGACTTCAAAAGAAACAAAATGGTGAGGAAAGCGTTTAAAAATCTTATTCCGTAAAGGAGATATTCAAGTTTAAATCTATGTATTATCTATGTAGAAATGACTGGTGTAGGAAGTCTACTATGAAAAGTTGGCGTATTCATCCTTACATTCTTAACAATTGTTAATGTATTTTAAAGTAAGTTTATTTAACTTTTTCACTATTTAAATTATTTTTCCTCAAACCTTCTTCAGGTTTTATATCATAAATATCCTTTCTATATTCTGTTTTAATACTTTTTGACACATCCCATGGTTTTTAAACCACAAAATTGACAGAATACATAAAGACTTTGAGGAATTTGAGGCTATGGCTTAACAACTTGTCTGATTTCAGTCGTTTTTACACAAATGTTACCAAACTTTAAATTTATATATCTCCTAAACGGAATAAGATTTTTGAATGCTTTCTTCACCAGTTCACTATTTTGTTTCTTTTGAAGTCCTTTTTTATAAAAGATAAACTTGCTTGACCCCTGAACTAATCCTTTAAATATGTAGAGAACGCAACTCTAAAAGACAATTTGGTAGCAATTATGGTAGTATTTAACAAACAAAATGATAGTTCACGTTATAACAACTACAAGTAAAAGGTGTTCACACTTTTGTTCTGTTCACCATCAACAGATAAATGCATACATTTGCAACAATTGATTTCTTTTCTTAAAACTTAATGTTGAGGCAGAGTGTTTATATGCGTATTTAATGCACGGGGCAAAGGACTTGGACACGCGTGGAATGACTTAACTTTAGGAGGGTCATTTGCGAGTGCAAAGTCTGTTGAACAGTGCATTAAATACGCATATAAACAAGATGCCAAAACATTAAAGGATAAGTTCAGTGATCAAGCAAGTCCATCTTATATGAAAGAAGACTACACAAGAAACAAAATGGTGCAGAAAGCATTCAAATATTTTATTACGTTAAGGAGATATCAAGTTTAAAGCTCTGTGTTACCTGTATAGAAATAACTGGTGTAGTAAATCTACTATGGAAAGTTGGTGTCCTCATCCACACATTCTTAGCAATTGTTAATGCATTTTAAAGTAAGTTTATTTAATTTTTTTACTATTTCTTTGAACTTTCTTTAGGTGTTACATTCTAAATACCCTTACTAGATTCAGTTTTACTACTTTTCTGACATATCCCATAGTTTTTTAACCTCAAAATCGCAGGACTAAATATGATAGAATGCACTTTGAGGAATCTGAGGCTGTGATGTCACAACTAGTCTTGATTTCTGTCGTTTTAACACAAATGATACCAAACTTTAAACTTAGATATCTCCATAATGGAATAAGATCTTTGAATGTTTTCTACACCACTTTGTTTCTTTTGAAGTCCTCTTTCATATAAGATGGACATACATTACCATTACACTTATCCTTTAATCTTGTTTTTTATACTTTTTGTGAATATTGTTTAAAATGCATAAAAACAACAGTAAAATCAATAAAAAATAAGAAAAGTTCTTGTATTTATATTTATATTTTTATTACAAAATTTACTTGTTTGGAAAATGAAATAAACCAAATAATTATGTTCGTGCATTAACGGGATTTAATGCACGGGTCATAACAAATACTCCTTAGCAAGTATATTGTTATATTGGTTCCACCTATGTTTTACAGACTTACGAATTTACATTAACCTCAAAATGTTCGGTTCTGACGAGTATTATAGTGTGAAGTCTCTTTTTTTTTGGTGTGGAAAGTCTGCAAACTCACGCCCTCATCATCATTGTTCTTAAGAGTTGTTAACATTACTTTAAAGAGAAATTAATTTACCTTTTTTCTCAGTAGCTGTTTTTCTTCAAAGTTTCTTCAGGTGATGACTTAAAATTATCTTATCAGATTCTGTTTTACTACTTTCCTGCAGTATACATCTTTATATATCTCTTAAGTAAATATTTCAAATTATAATAGAATACATGAATAAAGACTTTAAGTAGTGTGAGCTGGTGGAATGTGATGTCACCAGTATGATTTTAATTGTTTCTATACAAATATCTCTTTAATACATGGAATAACATTTTTGAATGCATTTTTCACTATTTTGTTTCTGTTAAAGTCCTCTTTTATGTGCTTTTTTGTTCTTTCTTTGTTTTACAGACTTACGAATTTACGCTAACATCAAAATGTTGTTGTCCCGACGGATGTGCAAACGCCCCACCATCAGGTGGCGGCGGCAGCTTGAGTATTGGATCTATTCTATGCATAATGTAAGGGTCATAATCATAGTCATGTTTCGCTGTTCAGTGTATTTGATTCAAGTATACATAATTTACATTTGTGGAACAGTGATAGTCGTCACTTACATAAAAGGCAGAAAGCATTGGCCAAGTACCAGAAATTGAAGATTACAATGTCAAGATGTTTTAAAGTGTGCGAAATAGGACAAAATAAATAATGCATAAATAATAAACAAACCATAAAAATAAATAGATAAATAAATAAATAAATAAATAGATGTGGAGGGCAACACAATCTTCAATAAAATGGTTTATGAAAATAACAAATATTATATAACAATATTATTAATTCTTTAATATTCTTCAATTATTAACATTATTGTTCCATCAATTCTATTAAATGACATACACCAATGTAAAATCTTTAAAGCTAAGTAACATACTTTATGTTAACATCAATTTTATTTTATCACTAAGAACTGTTTGTTTCGGTTATTTAGATGACTTGAGGCATTCCATCAACTTCTTTGATTTAAATGCTGAAAATTATATTTTTTCTTGCAAAGTCAGCAATACCTTACCTAATAAGTTTTTTTTTCTATAAATTTCAATTTGATATACAGGTTGAATTTTACATTTTAGAGAAGAACTCTAAAAATGAGCTACTGGATATTTGGAAACAACTTTTACGTCATAATTTTTTTTTCTGTATTCTTTACACAAGAGTTACAACAGTCTTTCAAGTCCCTAAGTCATGTCTGTTTGCATGAATTGCTGATATCAGTCTTTCATAAAACCATAATTTCTTGTTTTGTCACATGCAAATCTCGTTTCATTTTCTGTACTATTGAACATTTTTGTATCATGAACATTCTCATTTGTATGATCGTATGTATTTATTTGTTCTACTGTAAGACACATACCGTGAAATAAAATAAATGCAGGAAAAAAGAAGTAACATATTCTTTTTTGAAGGGACAATTCAAAATATCACCATTTTGTTCCATTGTGAAATTCTGACTCATTCCACTACAAAATACACGAAATTTCGCGAGATAAAAGGGTCGAACCAAGGAGCTTCTACTCCTTGGTCGAATTCTCGTGATGAGTGTCAGCATGGTACCGGGTGCAGGGCATTAGTCATTTCACTGTTCCTTGGTTGGCTGAGGTTGCCAGTAGCCATTTCAAAAT
Source organism: Chiridota heheva (assembly GCA_020152595.1). Classification (NCBI taxonomy): domain Eukaryota; kingdom Metazoa; phylum Echinodermata; class Holothuroidea; order Apodida; family Chiridotidae; genus Chiridota; species Chiridota heheva. The sequence continues at coordinate 31,284 of JAIGNY010000627.1, forward strand.
TCAATCATTTAAAATCACACTTAATTAACCTGACTTGTAAATCGAGCCAGCCTTTGGGCTGGTTATCGATAGGTAATGTTAATGGCTTGTTAATTATTTCATGTACAGATGAAAAACATTTTTTACATTTTCTAGGCCTAAATGTCCCCTCAGAGTCGACGTAAATAATTATATACACGCACCTTTTATAAACATATGATCGTATAAACGTATAAGCAAGAATATATTTTCTTCTCCTTTGCAGTGGCTCAACTCTAATAATAGTTTACATCGCAGTTGGACTCATAGTTCAAAAAGTAGTTTATCATAAAGAAGGAAAGGAGATGCTTCCAAACTATGCATTATGGACAGATTTTCCTTCCTTGGTTAAGGTAACGTTTCTTATAACTTATAAAGCAGGGACGTGGGAAGGATGACCTCTCAGGGGACAAGAGCTCCTGAAATTGCCTTTATTTTCGGGAAGCTTTCTTCAATTTTCGGGAAATTTCTTGAATGCTCAGGATTTTTTTCAATTTTGGGAAATGAAATTTCACACAAAATGTCCAATTATTTGACCATATTTTCCATTTTATGTTAATATTTCCTAATTTTACCTCCTAATCGGGCAGCTTTTCCCTGCCCCGCCCCCACCCAAAATTCCTACGCCTATAAACTTTAGTTGATGGAATTTAACCAATATGACCTTTTATCAGCTTCTCCAGCTTTAAATTGTGAAAAAACAACTGACGTATCAAAATAATCTGAAGACTTTTGTTTTGATTACATTGATTTGAAATATTTGCCTCAAATATTTAAGTGAGTGACCCCATAGCTACCAAGCCAGGATAAGTTACACAATGCCATGTGCACTTGAGATTTATTAATCCATACTACACTTAATGCATGCCAATCTTCAACTACCTTTCATCTAGGTGAATAATTCACTTTCAACAGTTCAAGTACTGAATTTACAGTCCGGGAGCAGCCCGAAAAACTGGATACTTTAAAATACCCCCAAAATTGGGTATATGCCAATGCCATGAGCCTACACATTTAACTAGCCCACATTAATTGTATGGGGTTTCTTAATTTTATAGATAGTAAAGAGGTAAATAGATATTCAAAACTTTTTGCCAAAGCTTTTTGAAATTTATCGTGTCCTTTTTGATCAAATCAATAAAAACAAGTTGCAATCTGTTTTGTTGATTTTCTCAAAAAGGCGACGAGTTCAGGATATCCAGTGAAATTTTTGACAATCCGGAGCGGAAAATGAGAAACCCCATACGTTTAGTGTGGGCTAGTAAAAAGTGTAGGCTCATGTGATGACGTAATACATAAAAGTACCCAATTTTTTTAAGTATTTCAAAGAACCCAGTTTTTCGGGCTGCTCCCGGACTTGAACTAAGCGATAATGTACATTATTTGGCAGTTTGTTTGGTCCAAAAGTAGCTTTTTAAGTTACCCTGTTATTTTTCTGCTACTTTTTTCTGCACTTATAAGATTTAAAGGAGCCGGCGGCCGGAAGTAAGACTTAAAGTGTAGTCTCAAGAATATTCGAACGTACTTTTCGTGAACGTGATGGTACTGAAAATCTTTGATACGATTATTAGTCTCGAATTTATCATGATTTTTCTTATTAATAACTTAAATAATTTTTCAGCGACATCAGTGTCAAAAATAGAATTTGTGTTATTTCAAAATTCCTTCGACATACCAACAAAAAACGTGAGAATCTTTAATATCATTTTTGTACCTCTGTATATTTTTGTTTCTTTTTCATTTCTTTGTTGTTTTTTCCCGCAGGAAGGGGCGCAATATTCATACTCAGGTGTGCGTGGACTATGTGGAGGTGGTAAATTATCTTATGAATCAATGTAGCTGATTTACTTCAAAGGACTGGTGATACCTTGAGACAAAATAAGCTCAATTGCTTTAAGGTCTATTAAAAAATATGAAAAACTGAGCTTCGTTGTTTTAAGTTCTATTAAAAAAATATGAAAAATTAAGCTCAAATTGATACGTTATATTTAAGATTACGAAAAAATAAGCTCACTTATCATAGGTTAATAAAAACAATATGAATAATAAGCTTAATTGTTTTAAGATCTATTAAAACAATATGAAGAAAAAAACTTACTTGTTTTAAGTTCTATTGAAAAATATGAAAAAAATCAGCTTAATTGTGTTAAGTTATATTAAACAATATGAAAGGAATAAGTCAATTTTTTTAAAGTCATATTGAAAATATGAACAACTAAGCTCAATTACTTTCAGTTCTATTAAACATTGTGAAATATAATTATATTAAAGGCCATCTATTGTGATTAAAATGTAGCGGCGTACATTTTATTTCAAAACGATACTGATTGGCCTATCAATGTAATTGCACCATTGTGTTTCGACCAATCAAAACACACCTTGGCACGAATTGATTTATATTTATCTCGTACGTTAGAGACGACATCTGGCCTTTAAGTGAAAAAAAATAAAATAATAAACTAAAAGATTGTTTGAAGTTCTATTAAAAAATATGAAAACTTGAGCTCCATTGTTTTACGTTCTATCAAAAAAATATGAAATATTAAGTTGAATTGATGCGTTATATTGAAAACACGAAAAAATAAGCTTAATTCTTTTAAGTTATTAAAAATATGAATAATAAGCCCAATTGTTTTAAGATCTATTAAAACAATATAGAAAAGGAAACTCACTTGTTTTAAGTTCTATTGAAAATTATGAACAAATCAGCTCAATTGTTTTAAGTTCTATTGAACAATATGAAAAGAATAACTCAATGTTTTTAAGTCATATTAAAAAAATATAAAAAAATAAGCTCAATCGCTTTCAGTTTTATTAAACATTGTGAAAAAATAATTGTATTAAAGGCCATCTATCGTGATTAAAATGTGGTGGCGTACATTTTATTCCAAAACGGTACTGATTGGCCTATTAATGTAAGTGCACACTATACCATTGTGTTTCGACCAATCAAAACACACGAATTGAATTATGTTTATCTCGTACGTTAGAGACGACATCTGGCAGTCTGGCTTTTAAGTAAAAAAAAAACATCTCGATTGTTTGAAGTTCTATTGAAAAATATGTAAAATTAAGCTCAATTATTTTTCTAAATGTTATCGAAAAACATGCTACACAGCAGTTCAATTGTTTTAAATTATATGTATTTTAAGCAAAGCTCCTATTCAATTTGGCAGAAAAATAAAGACCAAGGTACTCAATTTTTGGTGCTATTTGTTGAATATCTGTGGCAATTGTCTGTACATTGTCCATACTGCAAAAAATCTAAACGAAAGCTGCTCAACTGTTTAATTTGATTGTGTTTTAAACTTGGTCTTTCCTCCAATCAATATAAAACAAGGATAAGCGTTTCTAAAAGTAATTAACAAAGGAAAATATGTACAGTTGCATTTCGATAGATTTACTGTCGCCAACACAAAACATTCTAACGACAAGTAGGGGGACGACAACAAGTTTGCCGACTCGATTTTCTCAATCTTGACCTCAGTTTTCACCGTATCCTGATTCTGAATTTGGGATTTTTTCCGATTAATATGATTTTAAAGGAGCTGGCGGCCGATTAGTGAGGGTGTATTTTTCTTGAGTCTCAAGAATATTTAAACACACTTTTCGTGCACGTGATGGAACTGAAAGCCTTTGATGAATGTTCAAATCAATCATAATTATATCTAATAAATACTTCAGTAATTTTTCAACGACACGAGAATACAAAATCAGACGTGATTTGTTATTTCAACATTCCTTTGACTTGGCAAAAAAAAAAGTTCTTGATTTCGACCGAAACTTCCAATAATATATCTGAAGCTGCATAACAGGCACGTAGCCAAGGGGGAGCCATGGGAGCCGCGGCTCCCCCACCCACACACACGCATACACCCCCCCCCCCCTCCCTTCCTTGCCGAATGTCAATTTTTGGGGGCGTATTTTGAATGATCTGCACATAATATATGAATAAGATAATCTCATTTGGCCTGGTCGCTCTGGTTCAAATTATTTTTTCATAAGGTCGGCTCCCCCTTTAAAATTTCTGGCTACGTGCCTGCTTCATAAGCGTCTATTTCTAAAGGAAAGGTATCGTCCCATACATGTTTTCGGAAGGAAACGCCACCTTGATGGGTACGTCACATCCGGTTTTCAATTTTCCATATTGATTGCGAGAAATTTATGATGTTTTCGATCACAAATGTATGCCCCTAGGTTCGGTCCCGCGGATGTGTGATCTATAACATCGCTGATTTCTCGCGATCAATAGGAACAATTAAAGCCCGGAAGTAACGTTGCCAGCGCGGCGACGTTCGCTTCTGAAATGTATTTATAGGACGATACCTTTCATGGAGAGCAGCAACATTTTTTAACCCACTTCAATTATGATCAAACACAAATTTGTTATTTGTTCTTTTGTTGAAATTTCCGATAAGAGGGGAAATTCTCCCCCACCTCTACGCTACTACAAGCTTCATTATCTCATAAACTACATTATACATATATGTGGAGATGAGATATTGTACTCACTTTGCTGTATAGGCAAATAACTGCCTATACCTCCTACACTACATGCCTCCCTTTCCCTTCCCATCGGTATGAGGGGGGATGGTGGGGCGCACCGGGGTCTCATATGATGACCTCATAATAGGGGTAGTGGTCATAACTTTTTGGAACGGGACAAGATTTGGTGATTTTTGTGTCTGTCCGTGTGTCCATCTCCGTGTGTGTGGGGGTGAGGCGGGGGGGTAAAGGAGGAGTCACAAAATTTAATTAACCTGCCTGTGCATATAAGTCACATAATTAAACACTAAGATACAAGCAATCTCCATGCAAAGAAATAAATACGCAAAAGTTTAAGACCGTTTTCTTAACACTTTCCATATTTCACTAGCAACACAAGTAGCTTCTCCAAGGGATTGAGTTTTTTTACCGGGGTGGGTCCAGTTGCGGCGCCACTATTTTGATGACGGGCAAGAGAGGGTAGCTTTTCCTCATGGATGGGGGGAGGGGGGTGTATTCTAAGTATAGTAGACCTATATCGGACAACATGTGCCATCCATGCAAAATTTTCTGGGAAAAAGAGATCTTATGGGGGAGGGAGCAAAAGATCCCCAAAACAAGATGGATGCCGTTTACAACACATTTCACTGCAAGTATATCTTAGCTAGGCCTACCCTCACAAATATATCTTAGCTAGGCCTACCCTTATGACTCATTTCTGAGACTATTTCACTCTTTGCGTTACATATATCATTGTAATGTTGATACCTTCTAAAAAACAGCTCTGATTGATTGAAAATACAAATGATTCAGTGTTCTTTGTCCATTATTTCTTGTGTCGCCGTCAAACTTTGTTCATCCAGTAGTATTTTTACGGCCTGTGATTAGTTGATCCAACGCGATTATTTTCGCGTCGCAAATAAAATCGCTACGTGAGGACGTGAGCAATTTTATTTTTATTGCGCAGCTAAAAAAAATAACGTCGCGTACGATGTGTATGTACTAATGCATAATGTATGTAAAGGCCGTAACACACCGAACGCGACGCGGCGAGCAATTTCTTTTAATAATCATACAGGAAACAAATATTATAAGAAGCTTTGATTTTTTTGCTTACACACGATAAAGTTTACAATTGCGGCTTTCTGATGATACTAGAAAATTTGCTAGAAATGCAGTTTTGTTCAAACTGTGGAGAAATTTGCTTTAGTAGGGCGCAATTTTCTGTCGCAACGCGAATTTTGTTTTAATGGGCGTAGAAACGCCCTTTCAATCAATTTTCAGTTATTATCTGAATAGCCATACGATAACAATTCTTTTCTGAAAACAAGAGGACAAACGTTTTTTTTCCCTTTGTTTTATTCAATTTTGTTTTAAAAATCGCGTTTGGTGTGTGGCGGCGTTTTTTGGTATCGCGTCGCTCTGGCAAAATCGCGTCGTGTCGCGTTTGATGTGTCACGGCTTAAATTGTTGAAGTTATTTGAAGTTAACAGTATATATAGATTCTAACAACTATCCCGATGACCTATTACTCTAGTGATGTTTTTTGAAGTCGGTTTCAATTGAGAACTGAGTCATACAAGGGAGGGGCGTTTAGCTTTAAAACACTCCTTTTATTATTTCAAAATGAATAGAACATATGAACAAATTCCAACTATATGTATCCCCTAAAAATAGTGGCGGCGCCGTGAATTTGGTCATGGGAGGGAAAAGAGAGATTGATAAACGAGGACAAAAATGAATTACACGATGGCACACTGATAGGAATGACAACTTTATAAACACTTTGGAAATATTATGTGATCCAAAATACAGCCTAGAGGATGCTTTTATTTTTGTGTAAAGTATATGCGACCGTTTCTGTTGTGCCAGTGACCTCGGCAACAGCAGACAGATCCTTTTCAGCTTTAAAAAGAGTGAAGACCAGATTGAGATCGACAATGATCCAGCAAAGACTTGAGGCCCTGCTTTTAATGGCGATTGAAAGGAAGATTCTAAAGTGTATCAAAGTCGACACTGACTCCATTGACGCCTTTGCAACAACGTTTGCTGAATTGACAAATTTCGGTATAATATAGGTTATAATTATCACAGTGATCATTTGATAAAGCATTTATAACTCCACTATAATTATCCTTATGTAATTCTACATTATTTCAACCATATGAATTGTGGATTCGGTGTAAGATGTACGGTAAAGGCATCGAAAAATTGCAAAGTAGTGTTTTTATTCTACATATGCCATAGACGGCGGAACCGCGCCGATCATCCCGACCATGGTCGGGGCAAACATTTGTCTGACAATGGTCTGACCAAGGTTATACAATGTGGTATTGGGCCTATTCAGTATTTCATTGTTATATTCTAATGTATAACTAACGATTTTTGTATCGAGTTTACGATTAATATCTCACGAAAAAACTGTTTCAAAATAGCCTCGGTACGCGGTGGTAAGTTCGCTATGGCCACACACACAATTATTTCGGTAAAGTCAGGCGCGCCTTATAGTAATTGCTTTAATGTTTTTCTTAGATTCCCAGGAGAAATAAAACAATAAACTGTGTTTAAAAGTGACGTAAAACGCGTCAAAAGACGCAATTTTTCACAACGGAATTGTAGTTTAGCTTCTCTGGTTTATAGATAGTCCGATACTTCAGTACTTCATTGAATTAGGCAAATGATAGTGTATAGCTTTCCCGTTAAAAGTATGTTATCGTGTAATTTTACCGAAAATAGGCTAAATGACTGCGATACTAAATAAGAATTTCAAAATAATAAGGCTACCTAGAGTTCAGAAGAATTTATCCGCAAAGCAATATTGTTCCTAACCTAGTTAAAAACCAAATGCAAAAATAAAGTCCTTACAAAATGCTTAAACCGCAGAGCTTCTGGGGGCTTCGCCCCAGGACTCCCACCAAGACTTTTCTCCTGGAAGCCACCGGGACACTTGAGCGGGCCCCTGAAGCCCATGCCGTTTACATTCACGCTTCGCTTGAACATGGTCGGCCTAATAATTTCGACCTTCCGCCGCCACTACGTTTCATAATAAACAGTTAAATAGATATGTACAATAAGAAACTTCATTATCTTATTTAGATATTTACAATGTTAGTACTTTTGCGAATATTCCTTTTATACGACAAATACGGAAGGTGAAATCCTTTCGTGGGGGCAGTTTGCTACCTGCGGGCTACCTTATTGGGATAGACACCTCCCTCAGTGGGCACTACTTGCAAGGCAATACTTGCATGCTGTGTGTAGAAGCCATGTAGTGGCTATAGCGTATACTACAGTCAGATGTTATCTTACTACCGCTTCCTGCAATTATCCGTTTTTTGAAAAGGTTGTATGGAATTTTGGAGATGACGTTAAAATAGGAGGCGCATCTCTGGGAATAATATTTCCCACATATACCGTATATTGTGGCCGCGCCCACTGCTAGGCGCGATCTATTCTAGCGTTATAAGACGCAATTGAATGTCATACTTGGGAAGTTCAAGGTTTCCGCGGGAAATTTTGATAACTTTTTGGAAATAAATTCTAGAAAGAGTTTTCATAATGAAATCGCAAATGGAATCAAAGGTATAAGGTTAAACAAAATGCAAGTTAATCAAATGTAAAAAGTGTATTACCTAAATTCTCGAGGTCGGATCGACGTAACTGTGCCGGTACGGGCTCAGTGCGGTTTTGCTAAGTTGGGAGGGGAAACTTTATCATTACAGTCAGTGGGACATTTTCTTTAATGATACTTGTGTCGCCTTAGCCTAGACAGCGAAAATTAAATTTACTCATATATGTTGAAAACTATTATCTAATACACAACATATTTGAAGAAAAATAAATTATGTCCAGTATTTGTTGAAAAATGACAAAAATAGGTTTGTCTCCCATTGACTGCAATGGTAAGTGACTGTTTGTTTTCCCTTTGACTAAAGTTTGAGATCGTCAAAAAAGCATTGTTACGTCGTCGTGCACCACAACATTCCCGGATGTCCGACCTCGAGAATGATGTTGTGGAACAAATGCCAGGCCTAATATTGCATTCCTTAATTAATAAAGGGGTTACACAAGGTCAGAGGAGTGAGGGCATGGGGAGGAAGGGGGGGATGAGGGGGAATTTCTTCCCAATTTTAAAATTCTGTAAATTTGTTGGTCAAACTACAGGTCCTGGTCCGAAAGGGTAAGGAACTACGTGTTTATAAGACATAGCCTAGAACGTTAGGCCTAGGCCTAACTGTGAGTTCAGATATCGTTTTATGGGAGGAAATGAGAAGAATTTTTCCATTTATGTTTTCTAATACATGGTTGGGTTTATGCAGTAATTAAAAGGTTCACGGACAAGCATCTTAATGAACAGTTGGGCTTCTTACTTATAAACTTGTAAATTGTGTGACTCACCCGGTGTGACTCACCCGGACAAGGTGATTTATTGAACCAAGGTGGGTGACCAACACTCAATCACTTGGGTGACTGACATTTCTTTAAAATGACTTACTGCCAAATACTCGTCTCTGTACAAAGTAAATGGGTCTGAAATAAATTGACTCGCAACAGAGTCACTCTGGTGACTGACAATTTGGTACAATGACACACATATGATTGTGAGTCACTGTTTCATATGTCAATGAATCACATTTTACTGACATTGCCGGGGGAGCAGGGGCGAGTCATATAACTGACAAATGCATTAGACTTGGTGAAAGTCATTGATTGAGACCGCTGGGGATATCAACCGATGTCCATTAGCCAGCGGCAAAGAGACGAGAGAGACAACTTAAGCATATAGGCCTAATTTCAAAAACCTAATAGGCCTACAAATATGAATAGGCCTATTTCCATTTGATATCTGTCATATTAAAATCATGGCGAAATGAACTGTTTAAAAATCAATTGATGTTAACAACTGCCCTAGGGAAAAGTTTAATAACCGAAATTAAAATGGCTTAGGCCTTGGCCTATTCACACACACACACACACACACACACACACACACACACACACTTTGGATTGATATAGGTCTACCATGTACAAAATCCACTCACATTGCATTTGACTTTTGATCAGCTAACATAGAAACAATACACTATTTCGGTGTGTATTGTTGTAATTCAAGTTCCCATAGCCTCAATGGAAATAAACAAAATTGAATTGTACGAAATAACAAGTGTGTACATTATTCACTCGCTTTGATACCAGCGCAGCTGATTGATATTTAGTACATGCAGTGAAAAAAAGTTATTGAGCTTAGTGAGCCTCATAGCAGCTTGAGTGTCCCTTATATTTTCATAACAATCTCTTCATTTTATTCAACTTGACAATGTCCGCGTGTCAAGGGGTGATGTTCCATGTCAATTAGGGTAGGCCTATGTTTACTCTTGTCCAATCACATTGCAGAAAATAATGATGTTGATGTGCATAAGTGTGACATACATGGTTTATTACATGGTTTTATGCTTACAAGGTTACAAAAATTGAACTGGTTAAACATTGCATTGAAAAAAAATAGGCCTAATGCTGTGTCTTTCAGAACTTATATGTGCAATATTACAGACAAAATGCCAGGAAAAAATACTTTGCATTTTCAAAGTATAGTTCAGCAATGATTTGTGATATGTTAAATGGAATGGCATAATACAGTGTTATCAAATTAAATATATTCATACATTTCATGTGTTTTACATTTGGCCTACAGATTGCTTTTGATCATCTTAAACATCTAGTTTGGGGCGACTGGGTATTTTTTTTTTTCATTTCATCTCTTTCAGCTCAACAAAAAGACAAGCTATGTCATTTCGGACAGCATTTGCAAGTATGTAACTGAAACAGCTGATGTGGCTGTGAAAGCTTACCGAGGTGCTAAAATAAATGACATAGCTAATGCTTAGTCTGTGGTATATTACTGATTTTGCAAGACATAAGTACATGTTCATTTTAAAGTAAAGTAATTAACTAAAAAATTGCTGATACAGTACTAAGCTTGATCCTATTCAAAACAACACAAACTTGCAAAAGGTTTTAATAAAAATGATATAAAATTCCAATAAATATTCTTTAATATTCATTTATACTACAGACTAAATGTAAGTTCTTGTGTTAACAATGTGTTTTGGCAAAAAACTCTTCTGGCTTAATATACTATATCTATTACAGAAGATAAAATATACATTGCCGATGTTAGCAGCTTAATTTGCCCATCAGGAAATGGATTAGTTCAGTGGTCAAGCAGGTCTATCTGATATGAAAGAACTTCAAAAGAAACAATTCAAAATTATTTTCCCTCGAACGTTCTATGTTTTTGACAAATCACATTGTTTTTCAGCCACAAAATCACACAACAAAATATAATAGAATACACAAAGACTTTGAGGAATCTGAGGCTATGACATCACAACTATAGTCTATTTCAAGCGCTTCTACACAAATGATACCAAACTTTAACCTTAGATATTTCCTTAATGGAATAACATTTTTAAATGAAATGCTTTCTTCACTATTTTTGTCTGTATTCTTTTGTCTGTCTTTCATATAAAATAAACTTGCTTGACCCCTGAACTAATCCTTTTAGCTTTTACAGTACTTAAATGTCGCTTAGTCGGCCGAACATAATTGTTTACACTGTTACTGTTGACAATGAAGTATAAAGTTTCTATGTAATCTGAAACACTGCCGTGAAAATATTATCATTTAAAATGTAAACCATTTGGCTTCACCAACTATCTACCTACTGTGGTGTAGTGGTTATTATACCTGTCTACAGACCACGAGGCCCCGGGTTCAATCCTGGGGTGGGTAGACACGCCAGTGCACCACAACTGGTTATCAAAGGCCGTGGACATTGACTTGGTTGTCGATGTTATGTCTGTCCGTACGTCGTTCTCGTCCGGGTCGTATTAAGCGTTTCGTGATAGCATTTGTACTATCATAACCGAATACGCAGGCGACGACCCCGTCATTGTAATTGTGTGTTCAACTCTCTCTCTCTCTCTCTTCACCCACTTTCTAGCAGGCCTAGGCAAACAAAAAGAGTTTTACAAGAGTGCTGCATCACTCAAAAATGAGCAAACTTCCATATGAGTGACTGCATCGATATATAAATTGAATTACTAAGAATGCATTGAGAGACATGTTGTCTGATAGATATCTCCTAAACGTGTACAAATTGTTTGGATTGAAATAGACAGTCCTAGTTTTGGTGCTTAATGTTCATTTTGAAACTAGACATCATCGATGCCGAAGCTCAACCCATGAAGCCTAAACTACTATTTCGCCCCTAATTTCTGTTCCATCAGAAATTTCAAAAACAATAAGTATGCATTAAACAAATACGAAAGAATACACAAGTGTCGGTAAATCTTGAACCCTTCAATGCTAATATACCATACTGATTGAGCCACTGATAAACTATCTGCAAGTAACTCCTTGGTTAAAGTATACAAGTGCCATTGAAAATAATACACACTATGTAAGATATAGAATCAAAGCTCATTTGTCAGCCACTAATATTTATTTGACTCGTAATTGTATTTTTGGGTGTATTGGCATGTAGCAATTTTATATTGGTGGAGGAGTATCAACAAATCAGAGATGGTGTCCTCAGTGAAAAGAAACTTTTTCTTTTATTTTAGCTGTAGGGTAGTTTGTTGAATGTTAGCAATTGTGAGATCATCAGAGCAGTTGAAGCAGACATATTTTAGCAAGCATCGTTTTCTTTGCACGACTATTCATCTGTCAAATATAAATTGCTTTCTTCAATCAATGGCGCTGATGCATGTGTTCTTCTTCTTACAATCTACTAGCCACCTCAAAATAGTTGAAGCTCTCATCAAGCAAAGCAGCTTTCACGACACCTCCAAAAAGTTTGTAAAGATTACATTAAAAAAATAACAACTTATCAGTAACCAACCATTGTATGATGACACAAACGTATTCATACAAATGCATTTGGGAAATGTCTCTTCATCAGACTGCACAAAAACAAACCACTTCCCTAACAAAGTTTGAAACTGATGAACAACAAGTTTATGATCATAAGTAGCCTCAAACACTAGTCATTTCACATTCCAAATTTTATTACCAAAAAGTAAAATTAAAACAATAAAAGTATTTCAATTCAGCAAAAACCTGGAAAACCCTATGGAAGGTGAGGTTTCAAAGTGAATTTTACAAGTATCTTTTTATAGTTTATTTATACTGTGTGTGGCAGTACTTTTTCAAGCAAGATTACTGTTAAATTTAGCAAGGAGGACACTATCATAACTATCATGAGAATGTTAGATGAAAAATAAAATTACAGATACATATAAGTAGATATTTTATGAATGCTTTGTTTAAATGACTAAATATTCACAAAAAAAAAGATCTAAGTAGGAAAGTCTTGAAAATGAGGTAACTTTGAATAAAATCATCAACAAAATATAGGAGATTATCGACATTCAAACCTTTTATTTTTCTCAGTAATTCACAGGGAGGACCTCTCAAACGCCAGATAGATTTTCATTCATGGGGACAAACAACTCTACGTCTGGTCATCCTGGCTGCTTCCAGCATGTAACCCTTGAGCACCATCAGTCTCTCTTCAAAGCTGCAAGGGACCGTGTTACTGTGCCAGTGGTGATATCTGGTGTTTTACCTAGAAGTGATAGGTAAGATTTGTAAATAAACTCCAAGTTGTTTTATATTTGAATACAAAAGGTAAGGAAGGAAGTCTCATTGGTTTTGTAAAGGTTTGTATAACTGTGAGTTTTACTGATGTAGTAAACTGGGTTTTGGCACTTCTGGGAGTTTGCTACAATTTGTGTGGCATAAGACATGCACTTTTAAGAACTAATGACATCTAGAGGGAACTTGAGCTTTATTGCTTCAAACTTTACATTGTACTATGAATGCAGCAAACTAGAAATTTGAAGTTAGTTTGTCTCAAGTGGCATATATTTTTATTTTTTTCAATCAATTTTATAATCATGGTCATAGTAGTATGGTCAAGGTAGTAACAACAGCGGTAATTAATAATGCAAACACAACCAACAAGAATACAAAAGCTAACTTCATATCTGACCGCTACACCTGCTTCACAAAACTAAAAGTATTTCAATTGTTATGTAAAAATGTCCATTAAAATGAACATGAAAACTAACTCACAATATACTCATTCATGACGTCCAATGCTGTCAATACCAGCCCTTTTTGGTGTCACACGCACACACAACTGAACACTGGGAAAACATGAACAATGAATCTGAGTGATAGTATATAGGTTTCCTTTATTTTCAGTGAAGTACCCAACAAATTTATTGTGATGTATAATGCGCTCTTGGCAAAAGTATGTGAAGACAAAGGGGCACGCTTCACTGATCTTAGGTCCAACTTTGATGCAGGAAATGAAAAGCTGTTCAGGCAGTTAGGTGTGTATTTAAAACTGTAATTCTGTAAATCATCTTCAAATGATCAGCGATAGTTCATTTCATAAAGTAATAATTTCATGGTTTTAGAAAATTATTGAGTTTGATTATGGCAAGTATTTCAGTGGACAAATAGTAAATACTTGATTTGAAAGAAAAAATCATGAACTCATGTTAACTTGCTCTGATTAGATTTTGACTAAATGTAACTTATAGTAGAGGGGTTACGTTTTTTTGGTATTGTTTTCCACACAGCATTGATGGGCTGCAGCTTAATAAAGAGGGTAACATTCTGCTGGACCAATTCATCCATAACCTTCTGCACTGGCACCTGTCAGAAGACAGACAAATTTACATTACGCAGCAAATGAAGATCAAAGCTTTCATAAAAGAATACCTCGCAAAACCAATGGTAATAACTGCTACAGTAATTAGCGTCAGTTTTCTAACTGGATCTTACCACACAAAAGAGTAAGAAAAGCATTCTGTTTTACATTTAATTATTAGCTATGATAACAGCAGTTAGTTTAAGACCTTCAACCAAAATTTTTACCTCCCAAAGCAATATAACATATTACTTAAATATGGGTGGCTATTTCCTTCACATGCCATCAAAAATATGACATTATTAACATACCAACCTCGTTGACTGTAATCATTGTTTTGCTTTACTATATATTTCAAATTTTCTTAAACAATCCTTGATCCTATTCCCCTCTTCTACCCTGTTTCAATGTTTGGAAATGACTTGGACCTGCAACTTTTAATAATTTTTTCAACATTGAACTAGGGTGGAAGGGTAAAGAAGAATGGTCAAATACTTTTTTCCAGGATTGTAGTTTGTCAGAAGTTATTCTTTCTTTTTCATGATTTTAGGGATTTTCATTTGTAAACACAAATTGTGATCAAAATCAAACTTTATGTCAAAGTATTCTAGAAAGATTATTTCATGAACAATTACACCAAAAATATGCTTTGTGTTGCAACTATGGGGTAAATGATGTCATCGTTTACAGGATTTCCACAGATTAGAATGGCAGCACGTCAGTCAGAACTTTACATGTTGATAACTTGATACATATGATATATAATCAAGGACAATTGTCACTTTGTGTATACCTAGAAAGTAACACAAATTCTTAAAATTTGTCTCCATAAATCAAAACAAGACTATATAAGTGTGGATGGCAAGCAGCTGAACCATATAAACAGAGAGGTAAGTTTAATGAAGCATAGTGAAATGAAACTGCCCACAAATAATCTAGTAGATATAGAAGTTGAACAATATTTGTTGTCTCTTTGCAGAAAAGGTTGTTAAAGTGCAACAAAAACCTGTCAAAATCAAATAACAGCAGCAGATACAATCAGACCAAAAAAACTTCAGTGAAACCTATATAGCACAACAAAAACCTTCTAAAATCAAATGACAGCAGTAGATACAAACAGACCTCAGCCGTATGTCTGTGCTGAATGCTACTCCAAAAACTCAATTTTAATAAGATTTTCTTCGGAAAAAGAAGTAAAAAAACACATAAGAGAAGATCACAGCAGAGAAAGCACAAAGGTTTTCCAGGTTTAAGTAGCATTGCTAAATTTGAAATACAAACAAGAAAACGTCCTTTGATAACCCCTGCTTGTCTTATGACAAAAGAAAGAAAAATAGGAATGACTTCTACATATGTCCCGAGTGTTTAAAATTATGTTCCTTCAAAGACCTACCTCAATCAGTTGCATGCGATAAGTGCAATAAGTGGTTCCACTGGCAATGTGTAGGTATAGGAACCAAACCACACAGTCGTCACTGGTATTGCTTATCTTGCTCTTAATGTCCTGTTTATTTTAATTGTTTAACGTTATTTTGGTGGACTGGGTACTTTACATCCCTTTTTCAAAAGATAAGTTTATATACAGTCCACAGCTATCTTATAAACAAGTTATTAAATTGTATGCTCTGAAATCTTTGCTATTAAGTTACTGGTTCATGGTATAAAAATCCAGAATGACAACCTGGTTCATTTCCTATTATGCTGATGATACCACTATTGTAATTGTTTGGATGATAACCCACTGTCACTCGGTACCACCCAGGAAATTCCGGAAAATGTTTTCAATAGTATATTAATTTTAACCTCTGCTTGTGGTATTGCTGTTAGATGTACGCTTGTACCGGCATCGGCTTTACTTATAAACTTCAAGTGTCAGCAGCTAGCTAATCTTTACTCTCTCATTTATATGCCTCGAAAAATGCAATAGCTCTTACTGTAAGCAGGATATTATCAGATATCAACATAGATTTTTCACACATAATTTTTTTTAATAGTCCTCTTTCATATAGATGAAAATATAAATTCATAGGAATAGACATTAAAAGTTGCATAGGTTGACAGTTATGTCAACAACCATAAATGGTGGTGGTAAATGGAAGGTTTTCTTTGATTACTACTTTATATGAGTTTAGATGATGAAGGTCTGTTTAGATGCAATTACAAACCTGAATAATTAGCATTGTGTATTTGTAATAATCTGTTCATAAAACAAATCTTGCTCTGCCTGGAGTTATCCTATCCTTAATGAAATATCTATTTGGTGATCTCATACTTTGAAACAGCTCCTTTGATAACATTGCTACAGTAGATCTACTGTATTCCATAGGCAATTATTCCAAAAGGGTGTGTATTATGTAAGTGATCTTTTTTATATCTTGTCAGTTTAGGGGTTCTCCACTGTGATATGATGTTTCTTTGATAAAGTATTCAGTTCATGACCCATTTACCTTATACTTAAACCTAACTGCTGCCATCCCCACCGCATGGAAAGATGTGCATTTACAAGTGCAGATTGGACAATAAGAAAACCTACTCTTGATTAGTTTTACTAGTAATTTTACATTTTCAGAGTCACACACTGCACCAGAAGGGCAACGTTCACAATCTGTGATGTTTTCATGAGACCTTTGATTTACTTGAACAAAGTGTGTCCTGATTATTTTGTACTTTACTTATCATTCATGCATGCAAATGATCAATACAGACCAAGTATGTGAAAGAGATGTTTTGAGGGCTCTTGGTGGGCCTAGGATTTCTGAGGTAGATTGGATGGGTATTGGGATCCATTTTGAGGTGCAGTGGTCAAGGGGTCTTACTCGTATGCAAAAAGTACCGTCCTATATTTGGTTTCTACCACGGGAATTTTTTTTTGATCCATGAGATCTGTCAAGACTTTGTTAAAACTTTCCAATGGAATGTGTTGAGCATTGGAATTCATGTGATGAAATGAAATCCAAACAATCCATTTTCTGGACTCAGTAAAGAAAAGAAAATCAAGTGGTTCCTGGCATAAAGGAAAATTAAAACAAATGGTTTCTGCCATGCATGGAAAATGATGGAATGTGAATTTTGCTTGAAAATAATTCAAACAATGAATGCTTAGCCTGATAAAATTGAAAACAAATTATTTGACTTTGAAAGCAATCAAACAGATGGTAGATGATCCTAAAGTATTCAGAATTCAAGTGATCAATTTAGATCAAAAGTGAGGAAGAGAGTCTATCTACAGTACATGGAACTTGATGGGCTTATGTTAGGTTATATTGGGTTTGGGGAATGAATTCTAAAATATATTAGGTTTGTTGGAATTGCCAAGCCGTGGAGGAATGCACTCAAATGAGTGCAGAAATTCTAGCTACGGCCGTGATAATGAAAGTTTCGACAACATAGGTACATTGAAAATGTTGTTTTGATTGTTTTTAATCTGCACACTCTATAAAACATTTTGTGCCAAAATGGGGCACCTCTACGCAAAGGAGATTTGATTACAGTTTATAGGCATAATGAAGCCAAATAGGTTTCCTTTCATTTGAGGGGAAATAACAATATCAAATATGCATGTGTTTCTTATATGCCAAAATATGTGCACAACGATAAAGCATATTTAAAACATTTGTTGTCAGTTGTAGGAGCCTGGTTTAAATGAGCTGGAATTCAAAAAGGAATTTTTATTACCTCCGCCAACAAAGTTAGACGGACGTTATGTTTTTGCCTCCGTTTATCTGTCATCAAGATATCTCAGGAACTCATGACTGGATTTTGATGAAATTTGGTGTGTGGTTTTGTTACTGCTTCAGAAAGTGATTAAAGTTTAGGGCATATCGGAGAATGGGAAGGGCAGTAATATGGGGTGGGTAATTTTAGGATGAGATTTGTCAAGACTAAGTTGTCAAGATCAATTTAAAACTTTCCAATGAAATGTGTTGAACAATGAATTTGTGCTCTGAATGAAGATCTAAACAATCATTTTGCTGGACTCAAAGAGACTTATATCAAGTGGTCTCTGGAATAATAAAAAAAAATAAACTTTTGGTTTCTGCCATGAATGGAAAATGATGGAATGTGAGTCTTTAATAAAAAGGAACTCAAACATGTATGCATCGCCTGAATAAAATTGAAAACAATGGTATGCCCTTGGAAGAAATTCAGTCAGAAGATAAATCTTGACTCGTGTTCAGAATGCAAATGATCTTTACAGATCAAAACTGGAAGATGAATATTGGTGGGCTTAGGATTTCTGAGGTAAATTATATTGAGTATGGGGGATACAATGAACTCTATAAATTATTCTAGACATGTTGGAATTGCAACAGGGGCGGATGTCTAATAATCTAGTTTGCACAAGTGTTTATATTCACATGCTTTAAATGGAAAAAAGGGGAAAACAACTTGAGCAGGAGAAGATGTATATCAAATGAGATACAACACTTAAACTTCTGTTGGTGAGGAAGTAACTTTTGCGGCATGTTTCTTGAATAGCAGCAATAAAACTTTGTTAAAAACTTAGAAACTCTATATCTGATATGAAAGAAGTAGCATCATTAAAAAATGGATGAGGAGAAAGCGTATGATGGACTCAATAATGGGGGTCCAATATTGGCTTTTGATGTCAATGCCAAAAATCAAAAAGTAGGGGGGGGTAAAGAATCTTGCAATTTCAGTCATTTGCCAAATTAATGTTTAAAACAGCTTTTAATTCTACGGAAATCAATATTAAGATTTTGAGGGGAAAAAATCTTCTTCCCACTATGTGACTTGAACGTGACTGAAAATGATATTAGCAATTGTTCCAAGTGTTTATGTACATGTGCATGAAAATGTTAAGTTTCAGCTGATATTTGCAAAAAAACACAATCATATGAAAGTGTATAATTGCATACACATTTTGGGTAATAAATATAAAATGTGAAAAAACTAAGTAAATATCTGAAAGTGGATGATTTCAATGTTTTATATGTTTATATTACAGTATGATTATTGTGAAATCATGACAACATTCACATGTCAATACTTATACTTTATGTAAGTATTAATTATTAATGTTATCATCATAATTTCATTTGCCTTATAAAATAATTAGTAACTACAAATGAAAGCTTTTGATAACCCTTATCTTTTTTATAGTGTAATATTTGCAAGTTTGATTACTTGGGAATATTTTACTTTTGGCAGAAAAGTGCATATTTAAACACAAATAATATAACCAAGGAAAGATACCTTAAGTGATTGGGGTATGGGAGAGACACAAAATGTATTGTTTGGATTTGTTGAATACCCTCAAAGAATAATGATGAATAATTGAATAACTGACCGGATATCAATGATGTTGTAGCCTCAAGCATAATTTACCCAAGGTTTGCTCAATGTACAATCAATCAAGTCAACAATTATCAGTTGTCAAAACTTCCTTTTCACCACGCTATGCATATTTATGATAATTAGTATGCACACCCAACCCCATATCATACTTACTTGAACAGTACCCGTATGCCAAGTTACATGAATGTACACCATTCATAACGTAAGTTATCAAAACTTTAACCAAAACTATAACCTGACAATTGTGTTCATTGTTATGCAAATAAGATAATTGGTATGCACACACAACCCTCCAATTATGCTCATTTGATCAGTATTCATGTCCTCTACCACTATGCCAAGTCACATAAATGTACACCATTCATAACTTAAGTTATGAAAACTTTTACCAATCATAGATACAAATATTCATTGTTATGCAAATAAACTAATTAATATGCACACACAACCCCCAATTGTGCTCATTTGATCAGTACCGATGTCCTTTACCACTATGCCAAGTCACATGAATGTACACCATTGATAACTTAAGGTATTAAACCTTTAACCATTCATAGATACAACTATTGATTATTATGCAAATAAACTATTCAATATGCACACACACCCCCAATTGTGCTCATTTGATCAGTACCCACGTCCTTTACCCTATACCAAGTCACATGAATGTACACCATTTATAACTTAAGTTATGAAATCTTTAACCAACGGCGACACCGACACAGACGCCGGGGGTAGTAGAATAGCATCGAGCTAAAAATCATTCACCATTCCTTAATTCACATTACACTGCTTTAATCAATTTTCATATTGACTTTCCTAATTTAATTGCAGTTTCTTAAAAACCTAAACGATCATCAACAAAACAAAAAATACTTTTTCATCAACATTTCAATGCATCAAACAGAGAGTAAACAGATGTATTAGTATATGCGTCACCACATTTAATTGCACTGCTTTTGTCTGAACTAGCAATGTGCTATTTTGTTGATATTGTAAAATGATTGACAATCTATTCATCAGGAAAAATTCATAATCATATGATAATGCATTGAAGGTGACTTACAAGGGCAATACGTTTGAGGACCATACCAGCCTTCTTGCTGTACAGATTACTGCAGTGCTTCAGTGACGTCTTCTAACTTTTTCATCACATGCCTGTCATCTACATAATTAAAACAAATAGGACAATGATGTTATGCTTAGTAATTCTTCTTTTCCATTTAAGGTAAATGATACAAAAACTTTGAAAATTATGATGAAAACCACCCAGAAAACAAATTAATCAATAGCAATCAAATAAAACCACTAATTTTACAATTTTAGGCATCAGAATGCATGTATTATTGTCAAGGGCATAGTCAGGTTTTTTTTTTTTTTTTGGAGGGGCGGATCTGCCAGCTGTACGCTTTGTGCATTTGGCGTGGGTTATAAACATTTCGGTGCCACAGTTTGAGGTAGGGCTGGTACGATATGAGTAAAAACCAGATATCGATTCTCATGGACAAAAAAACAACCATATCGCAATTTGTTTCTTATTAATTTCTAAAAGCTGATTAAGTATGGAGATTCAACATGGAGAGCTCATTTATAT
Organism: Chiridota heheva; assembly: GCA_020152595.1. NCBI lineage: Eukaryota > Metazoa > Echinodermata > Holothuroidea > Apodida > Chiridotidae > Chiridota > Chiridota heheva. The sequence goes on from JAIGNY010000627.1 coordinate 52,424, forward strand.
GATGAAGCCTAAGAGCCAAGGAAAGCAAACGCAAAGAAAGAAAATGACAAATCAGTATTAACAAATGACTGATTGTCAAAACCATTTTCGGGTCAAATCGACAGTTAAAACGACCTTTCAAAGGAATTTTGCGTAACACTCGAGCAACCGATTTTTTCAAGCACACACCATTTACAAAGCGATCAACAAGGTGAAAAAGTGCTGTAAAAACGTAGGAAATAACAACATTCAACAAGTGGGTTGTGATTTATTCTTTCGAAAATCGGATGGGGAATGAATTTATTTTGTGATTTTTGGGAGCCATAAGTACGGGTAGGCCGAGTTTTCTTTTTAGGAATGATTTATTTCATACAGAGCCAAACGTTAATGACCCCAATGGTTGCAATTTTGAGTAAGGCCTATACAAATGTACAGTTTAATAATTGTATCTAAAATTACATGATGCTGCTCCATGTTTTTTCTTCTAGTATGATATAAATAATGCTTACAAAGTACTGTTGCTTCATCTAAACATTGCTTCATCTTTTATTTATCTATTTATTCTCACACAGTCTTTGTTTGAATAAAAGTATTTGATAAAATCATATGAAAGAAAAAATTGCTGACAGCGAAAAATCATCCTGCAGTTTAATGGAAGATCCTCAAACTTATTTGCGGAGGTTTGAACAATTAAAAACAAACGTGCTGTGGCTAAAAAAGATGGCAATCAAAACACGAATTGGAACTTAATCCCGTCGTAGTACCAAATTGGTAAAGATTTAGGAAAAGTTGTTTGGAAAAGTATATCATTTATATGATTTGGTTTAAGAATATCCAAAAAGTAAGTTCTTTTTGGGACAACTATAGAAAACAGGTTCACTTCGAAGTATACACCTGGCTGCCGGCAGTGAAGTCATGCTCCATTGAGCCATTATGAGACATGAATATGCATTGTTCTTTAATTAAGATAAGTACGCCTACAATCCACGAGACCGCACTGCCCAGCCTGGGATATGCCATAGTTTTGACTTAAAATATGTAAAAATTCTTCCAACATGAATATATATTGTTTTTAAATTAAGATAGAAGGCTTACAATCCACGCGACTTCGCTGCCCAGTCGGGGATAGCCATGGAATACTGTCTTGGAGCCATATGAATAAACCAGGGAATTGTTATGCACTTGTCAATTGTGTGACTCACCCCTACAACCCCGACAAGGTGAGTTATTGCACCAAAGTGGGTGGACACAAAATGTACATTGACACACCCCTCAGTCACTTAAGTGACTGACATTTTTTGTGAAATGAATCACTCCAACTGAATCGCCTCTGTGCAAAGTCAATAGGTCAGAAGTAAATTGACTCACCACAGAGTCACTCTGGTGACTGACGATTCGGTACAATGACGCACATGTGAGTCACTATTTCATATGTCTATGACTCACATTTGACTGACATTGGCGGGGGTAGTAGGTAGGTGAGTCATACAACTGACAAGTGTATTATTTGGACTTCTTTATAATTTGTCAGATTAAATCATTCACATCTGAAGTTCAAAGTTGTGGGGTATTTTTGAGAATGAACCTACATTCTATAGTTACTCCCTATATTTCAATCATAAATTTTCTACAAATTGTGAATTTTCAAAAACAGGAATTGTATACCAACTACAGTGTAACCCTCGTATGGCAATCTTAATGTCAACAATACTGAGGAATGTGTATAATAACTTATATATATATATATATATATATATATATATATATATATATATATATATATATATATATATATATATATATATATATATATATATATATATATATATATATATATATATATATATATATATATATATATATATATATATATATATATATATATATATATATATATATATATATATATATATATATATATATATATATATATATATATATATATATATATATATATATATATATATGTGATTATATAATAATAATAATAATAATAATAATAAATGTTATTTAAATACGCCATTCACCAAAGTACCATGGCGCTTACAAAGTAAAATAAAACAAAATGAAAAATATCAAAATAAGTGGGTCTTTAGAGTTTTTTTTAATACTGTGGTGGATGGAGAAGTTCTCATGTGGGTGGGTAAAGTGTTCCAGGATCTGGATGCAAGTATTTCAAATCTGTTGTCACCTATGACAGAATTGGATATGGGTATGTGAAGTCGGGTGGAGTCATTACTCGATCTGAGTTCACGTGCGGGTTTTCTTATCTTGATTATATCCTTTAAATACCAAGGCGCCTCACCATTCAGGATTTTGTAGATGAGAAGTGTTTTGTAGGTGACCCGTTTTGATATTGGTAGCCAGTGTAGCTTGCTGATCAATGGACCTGGATCAGTTTGTCTACCAGCACCGAATATCAGACGCGCTGCTCTATTCTGGTGACGCTGCAATCTTGTCAAGTCTCTACAAGTCTCAAGACATAACAGTATATATATATATATATATATATATATATATATATATATATATATATATATATATATATATATATATATATATATATATATGTATATATATATATATATATATATATATATATATATATATATATATATATATATATATATATATATATATATGTATATATAT
>JAIGNY010000628.1:0-30096 GCA_020152595.1 Chiridota heheva
AAAAAATTTAAATTTTGATATAAAGGGGGCCCTAAGGCAAATTTTCAATTACAGTTTATCGTTAATACATAGTTTGTACCAATAGCTACTAAATATGTGGTATCAATAGTCAAAACTAGGGGTTCCAATAGTACCATTTTCATGTCAAAGGACGGATTTCAAATGCACATTTGATCTTATCATCTAACAATTTGCAGAAATCTGAGATTCGAATAAAAGGGGCCAATGGTTAACCTTTCACATTTTGAATTGTGCCAGACAAAGACATAATTGTGATATCAAAAGATCAATCTTTCAATAGTTGTAAATAATTTGAATGCAATGGAAAAACGTCAAAAAATTTCTATGGTAACAACTGTGACTTTTGTTTAGGAAAGTTTTAAATGTAATTCTCATTATTCAAGACAATATTTCAAACAATCAGAATTAAACGTAAAGTGGGGGGATTTGGTTAACCATTTACATTTTTCAAATAGTGCCAGGCAAAAGTAACTTGTTTATGGCATCAATGGGTTCAAAACCATTTTCCTCCGTGACAGTTTTTGTTCAATAGGGGTGACCAGGCTTTTCAAAAATGTCAAAAAATTCAGGATCGGATTTATTCAAGTAGACTCAGTCAGCCGTTTTGCTACCTCTAATTAGCTGTATCCGTAAGGCAATAATTATGTGCACGCTAAGTCAATGAGACTTAAAAACGTCAAAAAGGGAGAAGGGTGGCATCCAATGGGTTCAAAACCATTTTCCTCCGTGACAGTTTTGTTCAATAGAGGGGTTACCAGGCTTTTCAAAAATGTCAAAAAATTTGGGATCGGATATATTCAAATAGACTCAATCAGCCGTTTTTGCAGAGGAACAAAATCTGAGATTTTCGAAATGATTTACGTAAAGTGGGGCGCAATTTGGTTGAATCACGCCTTATAACAACACATTTTTCGAAAATTTTATGTGCTCGGGAGACAGAGGACTAGTAGACCTTTCGTTTGATATGCGAAAATGTATGTTTATTGTAATTAGCTACCTGTAATTAGCTGTATCCGTAAGGCAATAATTATGTGCACACTAAGTCAATGAGACTTAAAAACGTCAAAAAGGGAGAGGGTGGCATCAATGGGTTCAAAACCATTTTCCTCCGTGACAGTTTTTTTGTTCAATAGGGGTGACCAGGCTTTTCAAAAATGTCAAAAAATTCAGGATCGGATTTATTCAAGTAGACTCAGTCAGCCGTTTTGCTACCTCTAATTAGCTGTATCCGTAAGGCAATAATTATGTGCACGCTAAGTCAATGAGACTTAAAAACGTCAAAAAGGGAGAAGGGTGGCATCAATGGGTTCAAAACCATTTTCCTCCGTGACAGTTTTGTTCAATAGGGGTTACCAGGCTTTTCAAAAATGTCAAAAAATTTGGGATCGGATATATTCAAATAGACTCAATCAGCCGTTTTTGCAGAGGAACAAAATCTGAGATTTTCGAAATGATTTACGTAAAGTGGGGCGCAATTTGGTTGAATCACGCCTTATAACAACACATTTTTCGAAAATTTTATGTGCTCGGGAGACAGAGGACTAGTAGACCTTTCGTTTGATATGCGAAAATGTATGTTTATTGTAATTAGCTACCTGTAATTAGCTGTATCCGTAAGGCAATAATTATGTGCACACTAAGTCAATGAGACTTAAAAACGTCAAAAAGGGAGAGGGTGGCATCAATGGGTTCAAAACCATTTTTCCTCAGTTTTGTTCGTGACCAGGCTTTTGTTCAATTCAGGATCGGATTTATTCAAGTGACTCAGGCGTTTTTTCTAAAAAATGTCAAAAAATTCAATGGATCGGAGGGTGGCATCAATGGGTTCAAAACCATTTTCCTCCGTGACAGTTTTGTTCAATAGGGGTTACCAGGCTTTTCAAAAATGTCAAAAAATTTGGGATCGGATATATTCAAATAGACTCAATCAGCCGTTTTTGCAGAGGAACAAAATCTGAGATTTTCGAAATGATTTACGTAAAGTGGGGCGCAATTTGGTTGAATCACGCCTTATAACAACACATTTTTCGAAAATTTATTTATGCTCGGGAGACAGAGGACTAGTAGACCTTTCGTTTGATATGCGAAAATGTATGTTTATTGTAATTAGCTACCTGTAATTAGCTGTATCCGTAAGGCAATAATTATGTGCACACTAAGTCAATGAGACTTAAAAACGTCAAAAAGGGGAGAGGGTGGCATCAATGGGTTCAAAACCATTTTCCCGTGACAGTTTTGTTCAATAGGGGTGACCAGGCTTTTCAAAAATGTCAAAAAATTCAGGATCGGATTTATTCAAGTAGACTCAGTCAGCCGTTTTGCTACCTCTAATTAGCTGTATCCGTAAGGCAATAATTATGTGCACGCTAAGTCAATGAGACTTAAAAACGTCAAAAAGGGAAGGGTGGCATCAATGGGTTCAAAACCATTTTCCTCCGTGACAGTTTTGTTCAATAGGGGTTACCAGGCTTTTCAAAAATGTCAAAAAATTTGGGATCGGATATATTCAAATAGACTCAATCAGCCGTTTTTGCAGAGGAACAAAATCTGAGATTTTCGAAATGATTTACGTAAAGTGGGGCGCAATTTGGTTGAATCACGCCTTATAACAACACATTTTCGAAAATTTATGTGCTCAGGAGACAGAGGACTAGTAGACCTTTCGTTTGATATGCGAAAATGTATGTTTATTGTAATTAGCTACCTGTAATTAGCTGTATCCGTAAGGCAATAATTATGTGCACACTAAGTCAATGAGACTTAAAAACGTCAAAAGGGAGAGGGGTGGCATCAATGGGTTCAAAACCATTTTCCTCCGTGACAGTTTTTTTGTTCAATAGGGGTGACCAGGCTTTTCAAAAATGTCAAAAAATTCAGGATCGGATTTATTCAAGTAGACTCAGTCAGCCGTTTTGCTACCTCTAATTAGCTGTATCCGTAAGGCAATAATTATGTGCACGCTAAGTCAATGAGACTTAAAAACGTCAAAAAGGGAGAAGGGTGGCATCAATGGGTTCAAAACCATTTTCCTCCGTGACAGTTTTGTTCAATAGGGGTTACCAGGCTTTTCAAAAATGTCAAAAAATTTGGGATCGGATATATTCAAATAGACTCAATCAGCCGTTTTTGCAGAGGAACAAAATCTGAGATTTTCGAAATGATTTACGTAAAGTGGGGCGCAATTTGGTTGAATCACGCCTTATAACAACACATTTTTCGAAAATTTTGTGCTCAGGAGACAGAGGACTAGTAGACCTTTCGTTTGATATGCGAAAATGTATATGTTTATTGTAATTAGCTACCTGTAATTAGCTGTATCCTGTATAATTTAGCTGTATCCGTAAGGCAATAATTATGTGCACACTAAGTCAATGAGACTTAAAAACGTCAAAAGGGAGAGGGGTGGCATCAATGGTTTCAAAACCATTTTCCTCCGTGACAGTTTTGTTCAATAGGGGTGACCAGGCTTTTCAAAAATGTCAAAAAATTCAGGATCGGATTTATTCAAGTAGACTCAGTCAGCCGTTTTGCTACCTCTAATTAGCTGTATCCGTAAGGCAATAATTATGTGCACGCTAAGTCAATGAGACTTAAAAACGTCAAAAAGGGAGAAGGGTGGCATCAATGGGTTCAAAACCATTTTCCTCCGTGACAGTTTTGTTCAATAGGGGTTACCAGGCTTTCAAAAATGTCAAAAAATTTGGGATCGGATATATTCAAATAGACTCAATCAGCCGTTTTTGCAGAGGAACAAAATCTGAGATTTTCGAAATGATTTACGTAAAGTGGGGCGCAATTTGGTTGAATCACGCCTTATAACAACACATTTTCGAAAATTTTATGTGCTCAGGAGACAGAGGACTAGTAGACCTTTCGTTTGATATGCGAAAATGTATTTTTATTGTAATTAGCTACCTGTAATTAGCTGTATCCGTAAGGCAATAATTATGTGCACACTAAGTCAATGAGACTTAAAAACGTCAAAAGGGAGAGGGTGGCATCAATGGGTTCAAAACCATTTTCCTCCGTGACGGTTTTGTTCAATAGGGGTGACCAGGCTTTTCAAAAATGTCAAAAAATTCAGGATCGGATTTATTCAAGTAGACTCAGTCAGCCGTTTTGCTACCTCTAATTAGCTGTATCCGTAAGGCAATAATTATGTGCACGCTAAGTCAATGAGACTTAAAAACGTCAAAAAGGGGAGAAGGTGTGGCATCAATGGGTTCAAAACCATTTTCCTCCGTGACAGTTTTGTTCAATAGGGGTTACCAGGCTTTTCAAAAATGTCAAAAAATTTGGGATCGGATATATTCAAATAGACTCAATCAGCCGTTTTTGCAGAGGAACAAAATCTGAGATTTTCGAAATGATTTACGTAAAGTGGGGCGCAATTTGGTTGAATCACGCCTTATAACAACACATTTTCGAAAATTTTATGTGCTCAGGAGACAGAGGACTAGTAGACCTTTCGTTTGATATGCGAAAATGTATGTTTATTGTAATTAGCTACCTGTAATTAGCTGTATCCGTAAGGCAATAATTATGTGCACACTAAGTCAATGAGACTTAAAAACGTCAAAAAGGGAGAGGGTGGCATCAATGGGTTCAAAACCATTTTTTCCTCCGTGACAGTTTTTGTTCAATAGGGGTGACCAGGCTTTTCAAAAATGTCAAAAAATTCAGGATCGGATTTATTCAAGTAGACTCAGTCAGCCGTTTTGCTACCTCTAATTAGCTGTATCCGTAAGGCAATAATTATGTGCACGCTAAGTCAATGAGACTTAAAAACGTCAAAAAGGGGAGAAGGGTGGCATCAATGGGTTCAAAACCATTTTCCTCCGTGACAGTTTTGTTCAATAGGGGTTACCAGGCTTTTCAAAAATGTCAAAAAATTTGGGATCGGATATATTCAAATAGACTCAATCAGCCGTTTTTGCAGAGGAACAAAATCTGAGATTTTCGAAATGATTTACGTAAAGTGGGGCGCAATTTGGTTGAATCACGTTAACAACACATTTTTCGAATTTTATGTTGCTCGGGAGACAGAGGACTTATAGACCTTTCATTTTCGCTACCTGTAATTAGCTGTAAAATTTTATGTGCTCAGGGAGACAGAGGACTAGTAGACCTTTCGTTTGATATGCGAAAATGTATCTTTATTGTAATTAGCTACCTGTAATTAGCTGTATCCGTAAGGCAATAATTATGTGCACACTAAGTCAATGAGACTTAAAAACGTCAAAAGGGAGAGGGTGGCATCAATGGGTTCAAAACCATTTTCCTCCGTGACAGTTTTGTTTCAATAGGGGTGACCAGGCTTTTCAAAAATGTCAAAAAATTCAGGATCGGATTTATTCAAGTAGACTCAGTCAGCCGTTTTGCTACCTCTAATTAGCTGTATCCGTAAGGCAATAATTATGTAGCTGTATCCGTAAGGCAATAATTATGTGCACGCTAAGTCAATGAGACTTAAAAACGTCAAAAAGGGAGAGGGTGGCATCAATGGGTTCAAAACCATTTTCCTCCGTGACAGTTTTTTTCAATAGGGGTTACCAGGCTTTTCAAAAATGTCAAAAAATTTGGGATCGGATATATTCAAATAGACTCAATCAGCCGTTTTTGCAGAGGAACAAAATCTGAGATTTTCGAAATGATTTACGTAAAGTGGGCGCAATTTGTTTGAATCACGCCTTATAACAACACATTTTTTTTTCGAAAATTTTATGTGCTCGGGAGACAGAGGACTAGTAGACCTTTCGTTTGATATGCGAAAATGTATTTTTATTGTAATTAGCTACCTGTAATTAGCTGTATCCGTAAGGCAATAATTATGTGCACACTAAGTCAATGAGACTTAAAAACGTCAAAAAGGGAGAGGGTGGCATCAATGGGTTCAAAACCATTTTCCTCCGTGACAGTTTTTGTTCAATAGGGGTGACCAGGCTTTTTCAAAAATGTCAAAAAATTCAGGATCGGATTTATTCAAGTAGACTCAGTCAGCCGTTTTGCTACCTCTAATTAGCTGTATCCGTAAGGCAATAATTATGTGCACGCTAAGTCAATGAGACTTAAAAACGTCAAAAAGGGAGAAGGGTGGCATCAATGGGTTCAAAACCATTTTCCTCCGTGACAGTTTTTGTTCAATAGGGGTTACCAGGCTTTTTTCAAAAATGTCAAAAAATTTGGGATCGGATATATTCAAATAGACTCAATCAGCCGTTTTTGCAGAGGAACAAAATCTGAGATTTTCGAAATGATTTACGTAAAGTGGGGCGCAATTTGGTTGAATCACGCCTTATAACAACACATTTTCGAAAATTTTATGTGCTCAGGAGACAGAGGACTAGTAGACCTTTCGTTTGATATGCGAAAATGTATGTTTATTGTAATTAGCTACCTGTAATTAGCTGTATCCGTAAGGCAATAATTATGTGCACACTAAGTCAATGAGACTTAAAAACGTCAAAAAGGGAGAGGGTGGCATCAATGGGTTCAAAACCATTTTCCTCCGTGACAGTTTTTGTTCAATAGGGGTGACCAGGCTTTTCAAAATGTCAAAAAATTCAGGATCGGATTTATTCAAGTAGACTCAGTCAGCCGTTTTGCTACCTCTAATTAGCTGTATCCGTAAGGCAATAATTATGTGCACGCTAAGTCAATGAGACTTAAAAACGAAAAAAGGAGAAGGGTGGCATCAATGGGTTCAAAACCATTTTCCTCCGTGACAGTTTTTGTTCAATAGGGTTACCAGGCTTTTCAAAAATGTCAAAAAATTTGGGATCGGATATATTCAAATAGACTCAATCAGCCGTTTTTGCAGAGGAACAAAATCTGAGATTTTCGAAATGATTTACGTAAAGTGGGGCGCAATTTGGTTGAATCACGCCTTATAACAACACTTTTTTCGAACATTTTATGTGCTCGGGAGACAGAGGACTAGTAGACCTTTCGCTTGATATGCGAAAATGTATGTTTATTGTAATTAGCTACCTGTAATTAGCTGTATCCGTAAGGCAATAATTATGTGCACACTAAGTCAATGAGACTTAAAAACGTCAAAAAGGGAGAGGGTGGCATCAATGGGTTCAAAACCATTTTCCTCCGTGACAGTTTTGTTCAATAGGGGTGACCAGGCTTTTCAAAAATGTCAAAAAATTCAGGATCGGATTTATTCAAATCAGACTCAATTAGCCGTTTTTGCAGCTAAGGAACAAAATCTGAGAATTTCGGAATGATTTTTTACAGTTTTGTTCAAAAGTGGTTACCAGGCTTTTCAAAAATGTCAAAAAATTTGGGATCGGATATATTCAAATGACTCAATCAGCCGTTTTTGCAGAGGAACAAAATCTGAGATTTTCGAAATGATTTACGTAAAGTGGGGCGCAATTTGGTTTTTATAACAACACATTTTCGAAAAATTTTATGTGCTCGGGAGACAGAGGACTAGTAGACCTTTCGTTTGATATGCGAAAATGTATGTTTATTGTAATTAGCTACCTGTAATTAGCTGTATCCGTAAGGCAATAATTATGTGCACACTAAGTCAATGAGACTTAAAAACGTCAAAAAGGGAGAGGGTGGCATCAATGGGTTCAAAACCATTTTCCTACGTGACAGTTTTGTTCAATAGGGGGGTGACCAGGCTTTTCAAAAATGTCAAAAAATTTAGGATCGGATTTATTCAAGTAGACTCAGTCAGCCGTTTTGCTACCTCTAATTAGCTGTATCCGTAAGGCAATAATTATGTGCACGCTAAGTCAATCAAAGACTTAAAAACGTCAAAAAGGGAGAGGAGGGTGGCATCAATGGGTTCAAAACCATTTTCCTCCGTGACAGTTTTGTTCAATAGGGGTTACCAGGCTTTTCAAAAATGTCAAAAAATTTGGGATCGGATTTATTCAAATAGACTCAATCAGCCGTTTTTGCAGAGGAACAAAATCTGAGAATTTTCGAAATGATTTACGTAAAGTGGGGCGCAATTTGGTTGAATCACGCCTTATAACAACACTTTTTCCGAAAATGTTTATGTGCTCGGGAGACAGAGGACTAGTAGACCTTTCGTTTGATATGCGAAAATGTATGTTTATTGTAATTAGCTACCTCTAATTAGCTGTATCCGTAAGGCAATAATTATGTGCACACTAAGTCAATGAGACTTAAAAACGTCAAAAAGGGAGAGGGTGGCATCAATGGGTTCAAAACCATTTTCCTCCGTGACAGTTTTGTTCAATAGGGGGTGACCAGGCTTTTTTCAAAAAAAATTCAAAAAAATGCAATAATTATGTGCACGCTAAAATAAAATCAGCCGTTTTTTTTACCAGGCTTTTCAAAAATGTCAAAAAAGGATCGGATATATTCAAAAGATCAATCAGCCGTTTTTGCAGAGGAACAAAATCTGAGATTTTCGAAATGATTTACGTAAAGTGGGGCGCAATTTGGTTGAATCACGCCTTATAACAACACATTTTTCGAAAATTTATGTGCTCGGAGACAGAGGACTAGTAGACCTTTCGTTTGATATGCGAAAATGTATGTTTATTGTAATTAGCTACCTGTAATTAGCTGTATCCGTAAGGCAATAATTATGTGCACACTAAGTCAATGAGACTTAAAAACGTCAAAAGGGAGAGGGTGGCATCAATGGGTTCAAAACCATTTTCCTCCGTGACAGTTTTGTTCAATAGGGGTGACCAGGCTTTTCAAAAATGTCAAAAAATTCAGGATCGGATTTATTCAAGTAGACTCAGTCAGCCGTTTTGCTACAAAATCTCGTAATTAGCTGTATCCGCCTTATAAGGCACATTTTCGAAAATTATGTGCTCGGAGACGACTAGTAAGTCAATGAGACTAATTAAAAACGTCTAAAATGAGGTCAAAAAGGAGAGGGTGGCATCAATGGGTTCAAAACCATTTTCCTCCGTGACAGTTTTGTTCAATAGGGGGTGACCAGGCTTTTCAAAAATGTCAAAAAATTTAGGATCGGATTTATTCAAGTAGACTCAGTCAGCCGTTTTGCTACCTCTAATTAGCTGTATCCGTAAGGCAATAATTATGTGCACGCTAAGTCAATGAGACTTAAAAACGTCAAAAAGGGAGAGGGTGGCATCAATGGGTTCAAAACCATTTTCCTCCGTGACAGTTTTGTTCAATAGGGGTGACCAGGCTTTTCAAAAATGTCAAAAAATTTGGGATCGGATTTATTCAAATAGACTCAATCAGCCGTTTTTGCAGAGGAACAAAATCTGAGATTTTCGGAAATGATTTACGTAAAGTGGGGCGCAATTTGGTTGAATCACGCCTTATACCAACACTTTTTTCAAAACATTTATGTGCTCGGGAGACAAAGGACTAGTAGACCTTTCGTTTGATATGCGAAAATGTATGTTAAATTGTAATTAGCTACCTCTAATTAGCTGTATCCGTAAGACAATAATTATGTGCACACTAAGTCAATGAGACTTAAAAACGTCAAAAAGGGAGAGGGTGGCATCAATGGGTTCAAAACCATTTTCCTACGTGACAGTTTTGTTCAATAGGGGTGACCAGGCTTTTCAAAAATGTCAAAAAATTTAGGATCGGATTTATTCAAGTAGACTCAGTCAGCCGTTTTGCTACCTCTAATTAGCTGTATCCGTAAGGCAATAATTATGTGCACGCTAAGTCAATGAGACTTAAAAACGTCAAAAAGGGAGAAGGAGTGGCATCAATGGGTTCAAAACCATTTTCCTCCGTGACAGTTTTGTTCAATAGGGGTGACCAGGCTTTTCAAAAATGTCAAAAAATTTGGGATCGGTTTATTCAAATAGACTCAATCAGCCGTTTTTGCAGAGGAACAAAATCTGAGATTTTCGGAATGATTTACGTAAAGTGGGGCGCAATTTGGTTGAATCACGCCTTATAACAACACATTTTCGAAAATTTATGTGCTCGGGAGACAGAGGACTAGTAGACCTTTCGTTTGATATGCGAAAATGTATGTTAAATTGTAATTAGCTACCTCTAATTAGCTGTATCCGTAAGGCAATAATTATGTGCACACTAAGTCAATGAGACTTAAAAACGTCAAAAAGGGAGAGGGTGGCATCAATGGGTTCAAAACCATTTTCCTACGTGACAGTTTTGTTCAATAGGGGTTACCAGGCTTTTCAAAAATGTCAAAAAATTTGGGATCGGATTTATTCAAATAGACTCAATCAGCCGTTTTTGCAGAGGAACAAAATCTGAGAATTTCGGAATGATTTACGTAAAGTGGGGCGCAATTTGGTTGAATCACGCCTTATAACAACACATTTTCGAAAATTTATGTGCTCGGGAGACAGAGGACTAGTAGACCTTTCGTTTGATATGCGAAAATGTATGTTTATTGTAATTAGCTACCTGTAATTAGCTGTATCCGTAAGGCAATAATTATGTGCACACTAAGTCAATGAGACTTAAAAACGTCAAAAAGGGAGAGGGTGGCATCAATGGGTTCAAAACCATTTTCCTCCGTGACAGTTTTGTTCAATAGGGGGGTTACCAGGCTTTTCAAAAATGTCAAAAAATTCAGGATCGGATTTATTCAAGTAGACTCAGTCAGCCGTTTTGCTACCTCTAATTAGCTGTATCCGTAAGGCAATAATTATGTGCACGCTAAGTCAATGAGACTTAAAAACGTCAAAAAGGGAGAAGGGTGGCATCCAATGGGTTCAAAACCATTTTCCTCCGTGACAGTTTTGTTCAATAGGGGGTTACCAGGCTTTTCAAAAATGTCAAAAAATTCAGGATCGGATTTATTCATTTTTTCGAAAATTTTAAGTAGACCTTTCGTTTGATATGCGAAAATGCCGTTTTGCTACCTGTAATTAGCTGTATCCGTAAGGCAATAATTATGTGCACACTAAGTCAATGAGACTTAAAAACGTCAAAAAGGGAGCAAGGGGTGGCATCAATGGGTTCAAAACCATTTTCCTACGTGACAGTTTTGTTCAATAGGGGTGACCAGGCTTTTCAAAAATGTCAAAAAATTCAGGATCGGATTTATTCAAGTAGACTCAGTCAGCCGTTTTGCTACCTCTAATTAGCTGTATCCGTAAGGCAATAATTATGTGCACGCTAAGTCAATGAGACTTAAAAACGTCAAAAAGGGAGAAGGGTGGCATCCAATGGGTTCAAAACCATTTTCCTCCGTGACAGTTTTGTTCAATAGGGGGTTACCAGGCTTTTCAAAAATGTCAACAAATTTGGGATCGGATATATTCAAATAGACTCAATCAGCCGTTTTTGCAGAGGAACAAAATCTGAGATTTTCGGAATGATTTACGTAAAGTGGGGCGCAATTTGGTTGAATCACGCCTTATAACAACACATTTTTCGAAAATTTTATGTGCTCGGGAGACAGAGGACTAGTAGACCTTTCGTTTGATATGCGAAAATGTATGTTAAATTGTAATTAGCTACCCTGTAATTAGCTGTATCCGTAAGGCAATAATTATGTGCACACTAAGTCAATGAGACTTAAAAACGTCAAAAGGGAGAGGGTGGCATCCAATGGGTTCAAAACCATTTTCCTACGTGACGGTTTTGTTCAATAGGGGTGACCAGGCTTTTCAAAAATGTCAAAAAATTCAGGATCGGATTTATTCAAGTAGACTCAGTCAGCCGTTTTGCTACCTCTAATTAGCTGTATCCGTAAGGCAATAATTATGTGCACGCTAAGTCAATGAGACTTAAAAACGTCAAAAAGGGAGAAGGGTGGCATCAATGGGTTCAAAACCATTTTCCTCCGTGACGGTTTTGTTCAATAGGGGGTGACCAGGCTTTTCAAAAATGTCAAAAAATTTCAGGATCGGATTTATTCAAATAGACTCAATCAGCCGTTTTGCTACCTGTAATTAGCTGTATCCGTAAGGCAATAATTATGTGCACACTAAGTCAATGAGACTTAAAAACGTCAAAAAGGGAGAGGGGTGGCATCCAATGGGTTTACAACCATTTTCCTACGTGACGGTTTTTGTTCAATAGGGGTGACCAGGCTTTTCAAAAATGTCAAAAAATTCAGGATCGGATTTATTCAAGTAGACTCAGTCAGCCGTTTTGCTTTGATATAATTAGCTAATTAGCTGTATCCGTAAGGCAATAATTATGTGCACGCTAAGTCAATGAGACTTAAAAACGTCAAAAAGGGAGAAGGGTGGCATCAATGGGTTCAAAACCATTTTCCTACGTGACGGTTTTGTTCAATAGGGGTGACCAGGCTTTTCAAAAATGTCAAAAATTCAGGATCGGATTTATTCAAGTAGACTCAGTCAGCCGTTTTGCTACCTCTAATTAGCTGTATCCGTAAGGCAATAATTATGTGCACACTAAGTCAATGAGACTTAAAAACGTCAAAAAAGAGAGGGTGGCATCCAATGGGTTTAAACCATTTTCCTACGTGACGGTTTTGTTCAATAGGGGTGACCAGGCTTTTCAAAAATGTCAAAAAATTCAGGATCGGATTTATTCAAGTAGACTTAGTCAGCCGTTTTGCTACCTCTAATTAGCTGTATCCGTAAGGCAATAATTATGTGCACGCTAAGTCAATGAGACTTAAAAACGTCAAAAAGGAAGAAGGGTGGCATCCAATGGGTTCAAAACCATTTTCCTCCGTGATAGTTTTGTTCAATAGGGGGGTTACCAGGCTTTTCAAAAATGTCAAAAAATTTGGGATCGGATATATTCAAATAGACTCAATCAGCCGTTTTTGCAGAGGAACAAAATCTGAGATTTTCGAAATGATTTACGTAAAGTGGGGCGCAATTTGGTTGAATCACGCCTTATAACAACACATTTTTTAAAAATGTTATGTGCTCGGGAGACAGAGGACTAGTAGACCTTTCGTTTGATATGCGAAAATGTATGTTTATTGTAATTAGCTACCTGTAATTAGCTGTATCCGTAAGGCAATAATTATGTGCACACTAAGTCAATGAGACTTAAAAACGTCAAAAAGGGAGAGGGGTGGCATCAATGGGTTCAAAACCATTTTCCTACGTGACGGTTTTGTTCAACAGGGGTGACCAGGCTTTTTAGAAATGTCAAAAATTCAGGATCGGATTTATTCAAGTAGACTCAGTCAGCCGTTTTGCTACCTGTAATTAGCTGTATCCGTAAGGCAATAATTATGTGCACACTAAGTCAATGAGACTTAAAAACGTCAAAAAGGGAGAGGGGTGGCATCCAATGGGTTCACAACCATTTTCCTACGTGACGGTTTTGTTCAATAGGGGGTGACCAGGCTTTTCAAAAATGTCAAAAAATTCAGGATCGGATTTATTCAAGTAGACTCAGTCAGCCGTTTTGCTACCTCTAATTAGCTGTATCCGTAAGGCAATAATTATGTGCACGCTAAGTCAATGAGACTTAAAAACGTCAAAAAGGAAGAAGGGTGGCATTCGATGGGTTTAAAACCATTTTCCTCCGTGATAGTTTTGTTCAATAGGGGGGTTACCAGGCTTTTCAAAAATGTCAAAAAATTTGGGATCGGATATATTCAAATAGACTCAATCAGCCGTTTTTGCAGAGGAACAAAATCTGAGATTTTCGAAATGATTTACGTAAAGTGGGGCGCAATTTGGTTGAATCACGCCTTATAACAACACATTTTTCTAAAAATGTATATGCTCGGGAGACAGAGGACTAGTAGACCTTTCGTTTGATATGCGAAAATGTATGTTTATTGTAATTAGCTACCTGTAATTAGCTGTATCCGTAAGGCAATAATTATGTGCACACTAAGTCAATGAGACTTAAAAACGTCAAAAGGGAGAGGGGTGGCATCAATGGGTTCAAAACCATTTTCCTACGTGACGGTTTTGTTCAAAAGGGGGTGACCAGGCTTTTTAAAAATGTCAACAAATTCAGGATCGGATTTATTCAAGTAGACTCAGTCAGCCGTTTTGCTACCTCTAATTAGCTGTATCCGTAAGGCAATAATTATGTGCACACTAAGTCAATGATACTTAAAAACGTCAAAAAGGGAGAGGGGTGGCATCCAATGGGTTCAAAACCATTTTCCTCCGTGACAGTTTTGTTCAATAGGGGGGTGACCAGGCTTTTCAAAAATGTCAAAAAATTAAGGATCGGATTTATTCAAGTAGACTCAGTCAGCCGTTTTGCTACCTCTAATTAGCTGTATCCGTAAGGCAATAATTATGTGCACGCTAAGTCAATGAGACTTAAAAACGTCAAAAGGGAGAGGGGTGGCATCAATGGGTTAACAACCATATTCCTACGTGACGGTTTTGTTTAATAGGGGTGACCAGGCTTTTCAAAAATGTCAAAAATTCAGGATCGGATTTATTCAAGTAGACTCAGTCAGCCGTTTTGCTACCTGTAATTAGCTGTATCCGTAAGGCAATAATTATGTGCACACTAAGTCAATAAGACTTAAAAACATCAAAAAGGGAGAGGGGTGGCATCCAATGGGTTTACAACCATTTTCCTACGTGACGGTTTTGTTCAATAGGGGGTGACCAGGCTTTTCAAAAATGTCAAAAAATTCAGGATCGGATTTATTCAAGTAGACTCAGTCAGCCGTTTTGCTACCTGTAATTAGCTGTATCCGTAAGGCAATAATTATGTGCACACTAAGTCAATGATACTTAAAAACGTCAAAAAGGGAGAGGGGTGGCATCCAATGGGTTTACAACCATTTTCCTACGTGACGGTTTTGTTCAATAGGGGGTGACCAGGCTTTTCAAAAATGTCAAAAAATTCAGGATCGGATTTATTCAAGTAGACTCAGTCAGCCGTTTTGCTACCTCTAATTAGCTGTACCGTAAGGCAATAATTATGTGCACGCTAAGTCAATGAGACTTAAAAACGTCAAAAAGGGAGAGGGTGGCATCCAATGGGTTAACAACCATATTCCTACGTGACGGTTTTGTTTAATAGGGGTGACCAGGCTTTTCAAAAATGTCAAAAATTCAGGATCGGATTTATTCAAGTAGACTCAGTCAGCCGTTTTGCTACCTGTAATTAGCTGTATCCGTAAGGCAATAATTATGTGCACACTAAGTCAATAAGACTTAAAAACATCAAAAAGGGAGAGGGTGGCATCCAATGGGTTTACAACCATTTTCCTACGTGACGGTTTTGTTCAATAGGGGTGACCAGGCTTTTCAAAAATGTCAAAAATTCAGGATCGGATTTATTCAAGTAGACTCAGTCAGCCGTTTTGCTACCTCTAATTAGCTGTATCCGTAAGGCAATAATTATGTGCACGCTAAGTCAATGAGACTTAAAAACGTCAAAAAGGGAGAGGGGTGGCATCCAATGGGTTCACAACCATATTCCTACGTGACGGTTTTGTTCAATAGAGGGTGACCAGGCTTTTCAAAAATGTCAAAAAATTCAGGATCGGATTTATTCAAGTAGACTCAGTCAGCCGTTTTGCTACCTGTAATTAGCTGTATCCGTAAGGCAATAATTATGTGCACACTAAGTCAATGAGACTTAAAAACGTCAAAAAGGGAGAGGGTGGCATCCAATGGGTTTACAACCATTTTCCTACGTGACGGTTTTGTTCAATAGGGGGTGACCAGGCTTTTCAAAAATGTCAAAAAATTCAGGATCGGATTTATTCAAGTAGACTCAGTCAGCCGTTTTGCTACCTCTAATTAGCTGTATCCGTAAGGCAATAATTATGTGCACGCTAAGTCAATGAGACTTAAAAACGTCAAAAGGGAGAGGGTGGCATCCAATGGGTTCACAACCATTTTCCTACGTGACAGTTTTGTTCAATAGGGGGGTGACCAGGCTTTTCAAAAATGTCAAAAAATTCAGGATCGGATTTATTCAAGTAGACTCAGTCAGCCGTTTTGCTACCTGTAATTAGCTGTATCCGTAAGGCAATAATTATGTGCACACTAAGTCAATGAGACTTAAAAACGTCAAAAAGGGAGAGGGGTGGCATCCAATGGGTTCACAACCATTTTCCTACGTGACGGTTTTGTTCAATAGGGGGGTGACCAGGCTTTTTAAAAATGTCAAAAAATTTCGGATCGAATTTATTCAAGTAGACTCAGTCAGCCGTTTTGCTACCTCTAATTAGCTGTATCCGTAAGGCAATAATTATGTGCACGCTAAGTCAATGAGACTTAAAAACGTCAAAAAGGGAGAAGGGTGGCATCCAATGGGTTCACAACCATTTTCCTACGTGACGGTTTTGTTCAATAGGGGGGTGACCAGGCTTTTCAAAAATGTCAAAAAATTCAGGATCGGATTTATTCAAGTAGACTCAGTCAGCCGTTTTGCAACCTGTAATTAGCTGTATCCGTAAGGCAATAATTATGTGCACACTAAGTCAATGAGACTTAAAAACGTCAAAAAGGGAGAAGGGTGGCATCCAATGGGTTCAAAACCATTTTCCTCCGTGACAGTTTTGTTCAATAGGGGGGTTACCAGGCTTTTCAAAAATGTCAAAAAATTTGGGATGGGATATATTCAAATAGACTTAATCAGCCGTTTTTGCAGAGGAACACAATCTGAGATTTTCGAAATGATTTACGTAAAGTGGGGCGCAATTTGGTTGAATCACGCCTTATAACAACACATTTTTCAAAAACTTTATATGCTCGGGAGACAGAGGACTAGTAGACCTTTCGTTTGATATGCGAAAATGTATGTTTATTGTAATTAGCTACCTGTAATTAGCTGTATCCGTAAGGCAATAATTATGTGCACACTAAGTCAATGAGACTTAAAAACGTCAAAAAGGAGAGGGGTGGCATCCAATGGGTTCGAAACCATTTTCCTACGTGAAGGTTTTTTCAATAGGGGTGACCAGGCTTTTTAAAAATGTCAAAAAATTCAGGATCGGATTTATTCAAGTAGACTCAGTCAGCCGTTTTGCTACCTGTAATTAGCTGTATCCGTAAGGCAATAATTATGTGCACACTAAGTCAATGATACTTAAAAACGTCAAAAGGGAGAGGGGTGGCATCCAATGGGTTTACAACCATTTTCCTACATGACGGTTTTGTTCAATAGGGGTGACCAGGCTTTGCAAAAATGTCAAAATTCAGGATCGGATTTATTCAAGTAGACTCAGTCAGCCGTTTTGCTACCTCTAATTAGCTGTATCCGTAAGGCAATAATTATGTGCACGCTAAGTCAATGAGACTTAAAAACGTCAAAAAGGGAGAGGGGTGGCATCCAATGGGTTTACAACCATTTTCCTACGTGACGGTTTTGTTCAATAGGGGGGTGACCAGGCTTTCAAAAATGTCATAAAATTCAGGATCGAATTTATTCAAGTAGACTCAGTCAGCCGTTTTGCTACCTCTAATTAGCTGTATCCGTAAGGCAATAATTATGTGCACGCTAAGTAAATGAGACTTAAAAACGTCAAAAAAGGAGAAGGGTGGCATCCAATGGGTTCAAAACCATTTTCCTCCGTGAAAGTTTTGTTCAATAGGGGGGTTACCAGGCTTTTCAAAAATGTCAAAAAGTTTGGGATCAGATATATTCAAATAGACTCAATCAGCCGTTTTTGCAGAGGAACAAAATCTGAGATTTTCGAAATGATTTACGTAAAGTGGGGCGCAATTTGGTTGAATCACGCCTTATAACAACACATTTTTCAAAAAATGTATGTGCTCGGGAGACAGAGGACTAGTAGACCTTTCGTTTGATATGCGAAAATGTATGTTTATTGTAATTAGCTACCTGTAATTAGCTGTATCCGTAAGGCAATAATTATGTGCACACTAAGTCAATGAGACTTAAAAACGGCAAAAAGGGAGAGGGTGGCATCAATGGGTTCAAAACCATTTTCCTACGTGACGGTTTTGTTCAATAGGGGGGTGACCAGGCTTTTTAAAAATGTCAAAAAATTCAGGATCGGATTTATTCAAGTAGACTCAGTCAGCCGTTTTGCTACCTGTAATTAGCTGTATCCGTAAGGCAATAATTATGTGCACACTAAGTCAATGAGACTTAAAAACGTCAAAAAGGGAGAGGGGTGGCATCCAATGGGTTCAAAACCATTTCCCTACGTGACGGTTTTGTTCAATAGGGGGGTGACCAGGCTTTTAAAAATGTCAAAAAATTCAGGATCGGATTTATTCAAGTAGACTCAGTCAGCCGTTTTGCTACCTCTAATTAGCTGTATCCGTAAGGCAATAATTATGTGCACGCTAAATCAATGAGACTTAAAAACGTCAAAAAGGGAGAGGGGTGGCATCCAATGGGTTAACAACCATATTCCTACGTGACGGTTTTGTTTAATAGGGGGGTGACCAGGCTTTTCAAAAATGTCAAAAAATTCAGGATCGGATTTATTCAAGTAGACTCAGTCAGCCGTTTTGCTACCTGTAATTAGCTGTATCCGTAAGGCAATAATTATGTGCACACTAAGTCAATAAGACTTAAAAACGTCAAAAAGGGAGAGGGGTGGCATCCAATGGGTTCACAACCATTTTCCTCAGTGACGGTTTTGTTCAATAGGGGGGTGACCAGGCTTTTCAAAAATGTCAAAAAATTCAGGATCGGATTTATTCAAGTAGACTCAGTCAGCCGTTTTGCTACCTCTAATTAGCTGTATCCGTAAGGCAATAATTATGTGCACGCTAAGTCAATGAGACTTAAAAACGTCAAAAGGGAGAAGGGTGGCATCCAATGGGTTCACAACCATACTCCTACGTGACGATTTTGTTCAATAGGGGTGACCAGGCTTTTCAAAAATGTCAAAAAATTCAGGATCGGATTTATTCAAGTAGACTCAGTCAGCCGTTTTGCTACCTCTAATTAGCTGTATCCGTAAGGCAATAATTATGTGCACACTAAGTCAATGAGACTTAAAAACGTCAAAAGGGAGAGGGTGGCATCCAATGGGTTTACAAACATTTTCCTACGTGACGGTTTTGTTCAATAGGGGGGTAACCAGGCTTTTCAAAAATGTCAAAAAATTCAGGATCGGATTTATTCAAGTAGACTCAGTCAGCCGTTTTGCTACCTCTAATTAGCTGTATCCGTAAGGCAATAATTATGTGCACGCTAAGTCAATGAGACTTAAAAACGTCAAAAAGGGAGAGGGGTGGCATCAATGGGTTCAAAACCATTTTCCTACGTGACGGTTTTGTTCAATAGGGGGTGACCAGGCTTTTTAAAAATGTCAAAAATTCAGGATCGGATTTATTCAAGTAGACTCAGTCAGCCGTTTTGCTACCTGTAATTAGCTGTATCCGTAAGGCAATAATTATGTGCACACTAAGTCAATGAGACTTAAAAACGTCAAAAGGAGAGGGGTGGCATCCAATGGGTTCAAAACCATTTCCCTACGTGACGGTTTTGTTCAATAGGGGGGTGACCAGGCTTTTTAAAAATGTCAAAAAATTCAGGATCGGATTTATTCAAGTAGACTCAGTCAGCCGTTTTGCTACCTGTAATTAGCTGTATCCGTAAGGCAATACTTATGTGCACACTAAGTCAATGAGACTTAAAAACGTCAAAAAGGGAGAGGGGTGGCATCCAATGGGTTCAAAACCATTTTCCTACGTGACGGTTTTGTTTAATAGGGGGGTGACCAGGCTTTTCAAAAATGTCAAAAAATTTAGGATCGGATTTATTCAAGTAGACTCAGTCAGCCGTTTTGCTACCTCTAATTAGCTGTATCCGTAGGGCAATAATTATGTGCACGCTAAGTCAATGAGACTTAAAAACGTCAAAAAGGGAGAGGGGTGGCATCCAATGGGTTCAAAACCATTTTCCTACGTGACGGTTTTGTTCAATAGGGGGTGACCAGGCTTTTTAAAAATGTCAAAAAATTCAGGATCGGATTTATTCAAGTAGACTCAGTCAGCCGTTTTGCTACCTGTAATTAGCTGTATCCGTAAGGCAATAATTATGTGCACACTAAGTCAATGAGACTTAAAAACGTCAAAAGGGAGAGGGTGGCATCAATGGGTTCAAAACCATTTCCTACGTGACGGTTTTGTTCAATAGGGGTGACCAGGCTTTTAAAAATGTCAAAAAATTCAGGATCGGATTTATTCAAGTAGACTCAGTCAGCCGTTTTGCTACCTCTAATTAGCTGTATCCGTAAGGCAATACTTATGTGCACACTAAGTCAATGAGACTTAAAAACGTCAAAAAGGGAGAGGGGTGGCATCAATGGGTTCAAAACCATTTTCCTACGTGACGGTTTTGTTCAATAGGGGTGACCAGGCTTTTCAGAAATGTCAAAAAATTTAGGATCGGATTTATTCAAGTAGACTCAGTCAGCCGTTTTGCTACCTCTAATTAGCTGTATCCGTAAGGCAATAATTATGTGCACGCTAAGTCAATGAGACTTAAAAACGTCAAAAAGGGAGAGGGTTGCATCCAATGGGTTTACAACCATTTTCCTACGTGACGGTTTTGTTCAATAGGGGGGTGACCAGGCTTTTCAAAAATGTCAAAAAATTCAGGATCGGATTTATTCAAGTAGACTCAGTCAGCCGTTTTGCTACCTCTAATTAGCTGTATCCGTAAGGCAATAATTATGTGCACGCTAAGTCAATGAGACTTAAAAACGTCAAAAAGGGAGAAGGGTGGCATCCAATGGGTTCAAAACCATTTTCCTCCGTGATAGTTTTGTTCAATAGGGGGGTTACCAGGCTTTTCTAAAATGTCAAAAAATTTGGGATCGGATATATTTAAATAGACTCAATCAGCCGTTTTTGCAGAGGAACAAAATCTGAGATTTTCGAAATGATTTACGTAAAGTGGGGCGCAGTTTGGTTGAATCACGCCTTATAACAACACATTTTTCTAAAAATGTATATGCTCGGGAGACAGGGGACTAGTAGACCTTTCGTTTGATATGCGAAAATGTATGTTTATTGTAATTAGCTACCTGTAATTAGCTGTATCCGTAAGGCAATAATTATGTGCACACTAAGTCAATAAGACTTAAAAACGT
Organism: Chiridota heheva; assembly: GCA_020152595.1. Lineage (NCBI taxonomy): Eukaryota > Metazoa > Echinodermata > Holothuroidea > Apodida > Chiridotidae > Chiridota > Chiridota heheva. The sequence goes on from JAIGNY010000628.1 coordinate 20,948, forward strand.
CAAAAAGGGAGAGGGGTGGCATCCAATGGGTTAAGAACCATATTCCTACGTGACGGTTTTGTTTAATAGGGGGGTGACCAGGCTTTTCAAAAATGTCAAAAAATTCAGGATCGGATTTATTCAAGTAGACTCAGTCAGCCGTTTTGCTACCTGTAATTAGCTGTATCCGTAAGGCAATAATTATGTGCACACTAAGTCAATAAGACTTAAAAACGTCAAAAAGGGAGAGGGGTGGCATCCAATGGGTTCACAACCATTTTCCTCAGTGACAGTTTTGTTCAATAGGGGTGACCAGGCTTTTCAAAAATGTCAAAAATTCAGGATCGGATTTATTCAAGTAGACTCAGTCAGCCGTTTTGCTACCTGTAATTAGCTGTATCCGTAAGGCAATAATTATGTGCACACTAAGTCAATGAGACTTAAAAACGTCAAAAAGGGAGAGGGGTGGCATCCAATGGGTTTACAACCATTTTCCTACCTGACGGTTTTGTTCAATAGGGGGGTAACCAGGCTTTTCAAAAATGTTAAAAAATTCAGGATCGGATTTATTCAAGTAGACTCAGTCAGCCGTTTTGCTACCTCTAATTAGCTGTATCCGTAAGGCAATAATTATGTGCACGCTAAGTCAATGAGACTTAAAAACGTCAAAAAGGGAGAGGGGTGGCATCCAATGGGTTTACAACCATTTTCCTACGTGACGGTTTTGTTCAATAGGGGGGTGACCAGGCTTTTCAAAAATGTCAAAAAATTCAGGATCGGATTTATTCAAGTAGACTCAGTCAGCCGTTTTGCTACCTCTAATTAGCTGTATCCGTAAGGCAATAATTATGTGCACACTAAGTCAATAAGACTTAAAAACGTCAAAAGGGAGAGGGGTGGCATCCAATGGGTTCACAACCATTTTCCTCAGTGACGGTTTTGTTCAATAGGGGTGACCAGGCTTTTCAAAAATGTCAAAAATTCAGGATCGGATTTATTCAAGTAGACTCAGTCAGCCGTTTTGCTACCTCTAATTAGCTGTATCCGTAAGGCAATAATTATGTGCACGCTAAGTCAATGAGACTTAAAAACGTCAAAAAGGTAGAGGGTGGCATCCAATGGGTTAACAACCATATTCCTACGTGACGGTTTTGTTTAATAGGGGTGACCAGGCTTTTCAAAAATGTCAAAAAATTCAGGATCGGATTTATTCAAGTAGACTCAGTCAGCCGTTTTGCTACCTGTAATTAGCTGTACCCGTAAGGCAATAATTATGTGCACACTAAGTCAATGAGACTTAAAAACGTCAAAAAAGGGAGAGGGTGGCATCCAATGGGTTCAAAACCATTTTTTCCTACGTGACGGTTTGGTTCAATAGGGGTGACCAGGCTTTTTAAAAATGTCAAAAAATTTAGGATCGGATTTATTCAAGTAGACTCAGTCAGCCGTTTTGCTACGTGTAATTAGCTGTATCCGTAAGGCAACAATTATGTGCACACTAAGTCAATCAGACTTAAAAACGTCAAAAAGGGAGAGGGGTGGCATCCAATGGGTTCACAACCATTTTCCTACGTGACGGTTTTGTTCAATAGGGGGGTGACCAGGCTTTTCAAAAATGTCAAAAAATTCAGGATCGGATTTATTCAAGTAGACTCAGTCAGCCGTTTTGCTACCTCTAATTAGCTGTTTCCTTAAGGCAATAATTATGTGCACGCTAAGTCAATGAGACTTAAAAACGTCAAAAAGGGAGAAGGGTGGCATCCAATGGGTTCAAAACCATTTTTCTCCGTGACAGTTTTGTTCAATAGGGGGATACCAGGCTTTTCAAAAATGTCAAAAAATTTGGGATCGAATATATTCAAATAGACTCAATCAGCCGTTTTTGCAGAGGAACAAAATCTGAGATTTTCGAAATGATTTACGTAAAGTTGGGCGCAATTTGGTTGAATCACGCCTTATAACAACACATTTTTCGAAAATGCTATGTGCTCGGGAGACAGAGGACTAGTAGACCTTTCGTTTTATATGCGAAAATGTATGTTTATTGTAATTAGCTACCTGTAATTAGCTGTATCCGTAAGGCAATAATTATGTGCACACTAAGTCAATGAGACTTAAAAACGTCAAAAAGGGAGAGGGGTGGCATCCAATGGGTTTACAACCATTTTCCTACGTGACGGTTTTGTTCAATAGGGGGTGACCAGGCTTTTCAAAAATGTCAAAAATTCAGGATCGGATTTATTCAAGTAGACTCAGTCAGCCGTTTTGCTACCTCTAATTAGCTGTATCCATAAGGCAATAATGATGTGCACGCTAAGTCAATGAGACTTAAAAACGTCAAAAAGGGAGAGGGTGGCATCCAATGGGTTAAGAACCATATTCCTACGTGACGGTTTTGTTTAATAGGGGGGTGACCAGGCTTTTCAAAAATGTCAAAAAATTCAGGATCGGATTTATTCAAGTAGACTCAGTCAGCCGTTTTGCTACCTCTAATTAGCTGTATCCGTAAGGCAATAATTATGTGCACACTAAGTCAATAAGACTTAAAAACGTCAAAAAGGGAGAGGGGTGGCATCCAATGGGTTCACAACCATTTTCCTCAGTGACGATTTTGTTCAATAGGGGGGTGACCAGGCTTTTCAAAAATGTCAAAAAATTCAGGATCGGATTTATTCAAGTAGACTCAGTCAGCCGTTTTGCTACCTCTAATTAGCTGTATCCGTAAGGCAATAATTATGTGCACACTAAGTCAATGAGACTTAAAAACGTCAAAAAGGGAGAAGGGTGGCATCCAATGGGTTCACAACCATATTCCTACGTGACGATTTTGTTCAATAGGGGGTGACCAGGCTTTTCAAAAATGTCAAAAAATTCAGGATCGGATTTATTCAAGTAGACTCAGTCAGCCGTTTTGCTACCTGTAATTAGCTGTATCCGTAAGGCAATAATTATGTGCACACTAAGTCAATGAGACTTAAAAACGTCAAAAAGGGAGAGGGTGGCATCCAATGGGTTTACAACCATTTTCCTACCTGACGGTTTTGTTCAATAGGGGTAACCAGGCTTTTCAAAAATGTTAAAAATTCAGGATCGGATTTATTCAAGTAGACTCAGTCAGCCGTTTTGCTACCTGTAATTAGCTGTATCCGTAAGGCAATAATTATGTGCACACTAAGTCAATGAGACTTAAAAACGTCAAAAGGGGAGAGGGGTGGCATCCAATGGGTTTACAACCATTTTCCTACCTGACGGTTTTGTTCAATAGGGGGTAACCAGGCTTTTCAAAAATGTTAAAAAATTCAGGATCGGATTTATTCAAGTAGACTCAGTCAGCCGTTTTGCTACCTCTAATTAGCTGTATCCGTAAGGCAATAATTATGTGCACGCTAAGTCAATGAGACTTAAAAACGTCAAAAAGGGAGGGGGTGGCATCAATGGGTTTACAACCATTTTCCTACGTGACGGTTTTGTTCAATAGGGGTGACCAGGCTTTTCAAAAATGTCAAAAAATTCAGGATCGGATTTATTCAAGTAGACTCAGTCAGCCGTTTTGCTACCTCTAATTAGCTGTATCCGTAAGGCAATAATTATGTGCACACTAAGTCAATAAGACTTAAAAACGTCAAAAAGGGAGAGGGGTGGCATCCAATGGGTTCACAACCATTTTCCTCAGTGACGGTTTTGTTCAATAGGGGTGACCAGGCTTTTCAAAAATGTCAAAAATTCAGGATCGGATTTATTCAAGTAGACTCAGTCAGCCGTTTTGCTACCTCTAATTAGCTGTATCCGTAAGGCAATAATTATGTGCACGCTAAGTCAATGAGACTTAAAAACGTCAAAAGGTAGAGGGGTGGCATCCAATGGGTTAACAACCATATTCCTACGTGACGGTTTTGTTTAATAGGGGTGACCAGGCTTTTCAAAAATGTCAAAAATTCAGGATCGGATTTATTCAAGTAGACTCAGTCAGCCGTTTTGCTACCTGTAATTAGCTGTACCCGTAAGGCAATAATTATGTGCACACTAAGTCAATGAGACTTAAAAACGTCAAAAGGGAGAGGGGTGGCATCCAATGGGTTTCAAAACCATTTTCCTACGTGACGGTTTTGGTTCAATAGGGGGTGACCAGGCTTTTAAAAATGTCAAAAATTTAGGATCGGATTTATTCAAGTAGACTCAGTCAGCCGTTTTGCTACGTGTAATTAGCTGTATCCGTAAGGCAACAATTATGTGCACACTAAGTCAATCAGACTTAAAAACGTCAAAAGGGAGAGGGGTGGCATCCAATGGGTTCACAACCATTTTCCTACGTGACGGTTTTGTTCAATAGGGGTGACCAGGCTTTTCAAAAAATGTCAAAAAATTCAGGATCGGATTTATTCAAGTAGACTCAGTCAGCCGTTTTGCTACCTCTAATTAGCTGTTTCCGTAAGGCAATAATTATGTGCACGCTAAGTCAATGAGACTTAAAAACGTCAAAAAGGGAGAAGGGTGGCATCCAATGGGTTCAAAACCATTTTCTCCGTGACAGTTTTGTTCAATAGGGGATACCAGGCTTTTCAAAAATGTCAAAAATTTGGGATCGAATATATTCAAATAGACTCAATCAGCCGTTTTTGCAGAGGAACAAAATCTGAGATTTTCGAAATGATTTACGTAAAGTGGGGCGCAATTTGGTTGAATCACGCCTTATAACAACACATTTTTCGAAAATGCTATGTGCTCGGGAGACAGAGGACTAGTAGACCTTTCGTTTGATATGCGAAAATGTATGTTTACTGTAATTAGCTACCTGTAATTAGCTGTATCCGTAAGGCAATAATTATGTGCACACTAAGTCAATGAGACTTAAAAACGTCAAAAAGGGAGAGGGGTGGCATCCAATGGGTTTACAACCATTTTCCTACGTGACGGTTTTGTTCAATAGGGGGGTGACCAGGCTTTTCAAAATGTCAAAAATTCAGGATCGGATTTATTCAAGTAGACTCAGTCAGCCGTTTTGCTACCTCTAATTAGCTGTATCCATAAGGCAATAATGATGTGCACGCTAAGTCAATGAGACTTAAAAACGTCAAAAGGGAGAGGGGTGGCATCCAATGGGTTAAGAACCATATTCCTACGTGACGGTTTTGTTTAATAGGGGTGACCAGGCTTTTCAAAAATGTCAAAAATTCAGGATCGGATTTATTCAAGTAGACTCAGTCAGCCGTTTTGCTACCTCTAATTAGCTGTATCCGTAAGGCAATAATTATGTGCACACTAAGTCAATAAGACTTAAAAACGTCAAAAAGGGAGAGGGTGGCATCCAATGGGTTCACAACCATTTTCCTCAGTGACGATTTTGTTCAATAGGGGTGACCAGGCTTTTCAAAATGTCAAAAAATTCAGGATCGGATTTATTCAAGTAGACTCAGTCAGCCGTTTTGCTACCTCTAATTAGCTGTATCCGTAAGGCAATAATTATGTGCACACTAAGTCAATGAGACTTAAAAACGTCAAAAAGGGGGAGAAGGGTGGCATCCAATGGGTTCACAACCATATTCCTACGTGACGATTTTGTTCAATAGGGGTGACCAGGCTTTTCAAAAATGTCAAAAATTCAGGATCGGATTTATTCAAGTAGACTCAGTCAGCCGTTTTGCTACCTCTAATTAGCTGTTTCCGTTAGGCAATAATTATGTGCACGCTAAGTCAATGAGACTTAAAAACGTCAAAAAGGGAGAAGGGTGGCATCCAATGGGTTCAAAACCATTTTCCTCCGTGACAGTTTTGTTCAATAGGGGGATACCAGGCTTTTCAAAAATGTCAAAAAATTTGGGATCGAATATATTCAAATAGACTCAATCAGCCGTTTTTGCAGAGGAACAAAATCTGAGATTTTCGAAATGATTTACGTAAAGTTGGGCGCAATTTGGTTGAATCACGCCTTATAACAACACATTTTTCGAAAATGTTATGTGCTCGGGAGACAGAGGACTAGTAGACCTTTCGTTTTATATGCGAAAATGTATGTTTATTGTAATGAGCTACCTGTAATTAGCTGTATCCGTAAGGCAATAATTATGTGCACACTAAGTCAATGAGACTTAAAAACGTTAAAAAGGGAGAGGGGTGGCATCCAATGGGTTTACAACCATTTTCCTACGTGACGGTTTTGTTCAATAGGGGGGTGACCAGGCTTTTCAAAAATGTCAAAAAATTCAGGATCGGATTTATTCAAGTAGACTCAGTCAGCCGTTTTGCTACCTCTAATTAGCTGTATCCGTAAGGCAATAATGATGTGCACGCTAAGTCAATGAGACTTAAAAACGTCAAAAAGGGAGAGGGGTGGCATCCAATGGGTTAAGAACCATATTCCTACGTGACGGTTTTGTTTAATAGGGGTGACCAGGCTTTTCAAAAATGTCAAAAATTCAGGATCGGATTTATTCAAGTAGACTCAGTCAGCCGTTTTGCTACCTGTAATTAGCTGTATCCGTAAGGCAATAATTATGTGCACACTAAGTCAATAAGACTTAAAAACGTCAAAAAGGGAGAGGGGTGGCATCCAATGGGTTCACAACCATTTTCCTCAGTGACGGTTTTGTTCAATAGGGGGGTGACCAGGCTTTTCAAAAATGTCAAAAATTCAGGATCGGATTTATTCAAGTAGACTCAGTCAGCCGTTTTGCTACCTCTAATTAGCTGTATCCGTAAGGCAATAATTATGTGCACGCTAAGTCAATGAGACTTAAAAACGTCAAAAAGGGAGAAGGGTGGCATCCAATGGGTTCACAACCATATTCCTACGTGACGATTTTGTTCAATAGGGGGGTGACCAGGCTTTTCAAAAATGTCAAAAAATTCAGGATCGGATTTATTCAAGTAGACTCAGTCAGCCGTTTTGCTACCTGTAATTAGCTGTATCCGTAAGGCAATAATTATGTGCACACTAAGTCAATGAGACTTAAAAACGTCAAAAAGGGAGAGGGGTGGCATCCAATGGGTTTACAACCATTTTCCTACGTGACGGTTTTGTTCAATAGGGGGGTAACCAGGCTTTTCAAAAATGTCAAAAAATTCAGGATCGGATTTATTCAAGTAGACTCAGTCAGCCGTTTTGCTACCTCTAATTAGCTGTATCCGTAAGGCAATAATTATGTGCACGCTAAGTCAATGAGACTTAAAAACGTCAAAAAGGGAGAGGGTGGCATCCAATGGGTTTACAACCATTTTCCTACGTGACGGTTTTGTTCAATAGGGGGGTGACCAGGCTTTTCAAAAATGTCAAAAAATTCAGGATCGGATTTATTCAAGTAGACTCAGTCAGCCGTTTTGCTACCTCTAATTAGCTGTATCCGTAAGGCAATAATTATGTGCACACTAAGTCAATAAGACTTAAAAACGTCAAAAAGGGAGAGGGGTGGCATCCAATGGGTTCACAACCATTTTCCTCAGTGACGGTTTTGTTCAATAGGGGTGACCAGGCTTTTCAAAAATGTCAAAATTCAGGATCGGATTTATTCAAGTAGACTCAGTCAGCCGTTTTGCTACCTCTAATTAGCTGTATCCGTAAGGCAATAATTATGTGCACGCTAAGTCAATGAGACTTAAAAACGTCAAAAAGGTAGAGGGGTGGCATCCAATGGGTTAACAACCATATTCCTACGTGACGGTTTTGTTTAATAGGGGTGACCAGGCTTTTCAAAAATGTCAAAAAATTCAGGATCGGATTTATTCAAGTAGACTCAGTCAGCCGTTTTGCTACCTGTAATTAGCTGTACCCGTAAGGCAATAATTATGTGCACACTAAGTCAATGAGACTTAAAAACGTCAAAAAGGGAGAGGGGTGGCATCCAATGGGTTCAAAACCATTTTCCTACGTGACGGTTTGGTTCAATAGGGGGGTGACCAGGCTTTTAAAAATGTCAAAAATTTAGGATCGGATTTATTCAAGTAGACTCAGTCAGCCGTTTTGCTACGTGTAATTAGCTGCATCCGTAAGGCAACAATTATGTGCACACTAAGTCAATCAGACTTAAAAACGTCAAAAAGGGAGAGGGGTGGCATCCAATGGGTTCACAACCATTTTCCTACGTGACGGTTTTGTTCAATAGGGGTGACCAGGCTTTTCAAAAATGTCAAAAAATTCAGGATCGGATTTATTCAAGTAGACTCAGTCAGCCGTTTTGCTACCTCTAATTAGCTGTTTCCTTAAGGCAATAATTATGTGCACGCTAAGTCAATGAGACTTAAAAACGTCAAAAGGGAGAAGGGTGGCATCCAATGGGTTCAAAACCATTTTCTCCGTGACAGTTTTGTTCAATAGGGGATACCAGGCTTTTCAAAAATGTCAAAAAATTTGGGATCGAATATATTCAAATAGACTCAATCAGCCGTTTTTGCAGAGGAACAAAATCTGAGATTTTCGAAATGATTTACGTAAAGTTGGGCGCAATTTGGTTGAATCACGCCTTATAACAACACATTTTTCGAAAATGCTATGTGCTCGGGAGACAGAGGACTAGTAGACCTTTCGTTTTATATGCGAAAATGTATGTTTACTGTAATTAGCTACCTGTAATTAACTGTATCCGTAAGGCAATAATTATGTGCACACTAAGTCAATGAGACTTAAAAACGTCAAAAAGGGAGAGGGGTGGCATCCAATGGGTTTACAACCATTTTCCTACGTGACGGTTTTGTTCAATAGGGGGGTGACCAGGCTTTTCAAAAATGTCAAAAAATTCAGGATCGGATTTATTCAAGTAGACTCAGTCAGCCGTTTTGCTACCTCTAATTAGCTGTATCCATAAGGCAATAATGATGTGCACGCTAAGTCAATGAGACTTAAAAACGTCAAAAAGGGAGAGGGGTGGCATCCAATGGGTTAAGAACCATATTCCTACGTGACGGTTTTGTTTAATAGGGGTGACCAGGCTTTTCAAAAATGTCAAAAATTCAGGATCGGATTTATTCAAGTAGACTCAGTCAGCCGTTTTGCTACCTCTAATTAGCTGTATCCGTAAGGCAATAATTATGTGCACACTAAGTCAATAAGACTTAAAAACGTCAAAAGGGAGAGGGTGGCATCCAATGGGTTCACAACCATTTTCCTCAGTGACGATTTTGTTCAATAGGGGGTGACCAGGCTTTTCAAAAATGTCAAAAAATTCAGGATCGGATTTATT
>JAIGNY010000629.1:5000-21532 GCA_020152595.1 Chiridota heheva
AAGACCCTGCGACACAAGGGATTCGCGGATAGAGGCCACACAGTCAAATGGAGCGCTTTTGGGTTGTGATGCAGTTTGCCGGAGCCCGGTATGGAGACTAAGTCGTCCGTGATTGGAAGCTCGTACGGGAAACCTGCGACAAGATTGAGCAGCTGAGGGAACCACAGCTGGCCGGGCCAATTGGGAGCTACCAGAAGAAACATGGAACACTAATCAAACACCACCTTGTTCAGTACTCTTGGTACTAGAGCGAACGGCGGGAAGGCGTAGCCCACGAAGTGGGCCCACCCGACCGTGAACGCGTCGACCACCCAGACTCTTGAGTCGGGGGTGAGAGCGCAAAAAATTGGTAGCTTGTGGTTGTCCACGGACGCGAACAGATCTACGTCCAGGAGACCGAAGGTTAACCAGATCGCCTCGGGCACCCACGGGAGAAGGGCCCACTCTGTGGGGGCTTCTTGGAGGCGGGATAACAGATCCACGATCGTGTTCTCCTTGCCTGGCAGGTAAACCGCCTGGAGCGTGACCTTGTTAAACATGCACCAAGACAGAAGGGACTTGGCTAAGATCCATAGCCTCCTGGATCTCGTGCCTCCCTGTCTGTTGATAAACGCCACTACCGTGGTGTTGTTAGTGCGTATCAGAACAGACTTGTTCCGGACCTGTGGTAGGAAGTGAACAAGCGCCCGGCGGACCGCCTCTAGTTCCAACAGATTGATGTGCTGACCGCACCAAGCGTCCGTCCAAAATCCCGCGACTTGGGACCACGCTAAATGCGCTCCCCACCCGTCAAAAGACGATCGGTTACCACCAATACCGATGGTCTGACGGGCGGAAAATCGCCCCTTGTGACAGGTGAGAGTGGACGCACCACCACCAAATGTGGGGGACCACTGCCTGCGTACGGGGAACGAGGACGCTGAGGTCTCTCCCGGATGGGATGAAATGACCCAGTAGATGAAATTGTAGATCCCGCATGTAAAACCTGCACATGGGGACTACATCTTCGAGGCTGGCTAGGTACCCCAAGAATACCAGCCAGGCTCTCGCCGGCGACGCCGGTAACGAGAGAAGGATGTCGGCTCCCGCCCTCACGGCAAGGATCCGTTCCACCGTCAGCCGTATACGACCGTGAGGAAAGTCCAGGACCGCCCCCAGAAAAATGGGAGTCTGAGACGGAACTAGGTTGGACTTGGCGAAGTTGATCACCCACCCCAAGTCCTGTGCCACCCGTATGACCACGTTCGTGTCTCGCGACGGTGGCTTCGTCTGCTGCAACGATCAGCCAGTCGTCGAGATACATAAAAATTATGATGCCTTGCTTTCGTAAGAAGGCTGCCAGAACTCTCGTGATCCGGGTGAAGACCCTGGGGGCAGTTGATAGCCCGAAGGGTAACGCCCTGAACATGTACGTAACTCCCTCGAATGGAACGCCAGAAATCGCCTGTGTTCCTCGAACATCGGCACATGGAGATATGCGTCTGTGAGGTCGACGGAGGTGGCCCACAGGTCCCTCGTCAACTGAGGGAGGATGGAGTGAAGAGTGTCCATCTTGAACTTCAACGATCGGATGAACCTGTTGAGCAGTCTTAGATTGATTATCGGGCGCCACTTGTTCCCCTTCTTGGGGGCCAGGAAAAACGTGGACATAACGAGGTTCCTGGGAGGGTTCTGGATGAAGGTGATGGCGTTCTTCGCCAGCAACTCCCCGATTTCTGACCTCAACAACTCGGTGTGGTCGCCCCGACGAGGCGTGGGAGTGGGTTGAAGACCCCTCCCTAGGGCGGGGGAGACGTGAACTCTAGACGGTAACCCTGCCAAATGGTTTGTAGCACCCACTTGTCGGTGGTGATTTTCTCCCAAGCCTCTGAAAATTCCCGTAGACGCCCCCCGACTGGAGCCCCGTTCAACGGGGGTTGGGGGTGGGTCAAAAACGCCGTCCCCTGGTCTTCCTTTCCTCGGAAAGAGGTACCGCCTGCGTGCAGCGGGAAAGGAGCGCCGACCGTCCTCGCCCCGCCTCTCCGCTGGTCCACGGCGGACTCTGGCGGGGAAGAAGCTGAAGAGGGCCCCGTGACAGGGTCACGGCGACGTGGGAACCGCCGCTGTTTAGACACACCCGCCCCGCTTAGCAGGGGTTGAAGGGTGGCAACAAGCGGGAAGAGAAGAGAAGGACTTAGTCTCGCAAACAGCTTCTGAGTCTTCCGAATATCGCCCCTGGCGGCCAGCCTGGTGCGACAGGGCATCTCGGAGTGACCAGCAAGTAGGTCCGGACCCTCAGTAGGCAACCGCCGAAGATCCGCCTGAGTGACGGCAGAGAGTTCAAGGAGAGGGAGAATATTCTCGCGTCTCTCCCGGACCGTCTTAGTGGAGACTCGGGCAAGTTGGCCGACTGTCGCGTCAAGCAAATCCGTGAGCCCAGTTAACAGAGGCAGGTTCTGAGTAAGGACGTCGGTCAGGAGATGCCTGCGCAGGACCGAGTCTAAAACCTCTGTTACCCATACAGCAAGGGCCTGGTATTTATAACCCCGTCGTGCGGCCCGGTCAACAGCTATGAGGGAATCGTTCCTCCGCTGGACCGCAGGGTCACAAAATTTCGGAGCCTTGCCCACGGAGCCGGACACAGCTGTGGTGCCGCTCGCCGGTTGACGGAGGAGTTGCCACACTCCCTCCGGATTTCGGGGGTCCTTATGAGCGCCTGATAGTCAGTTGGCTGGACATGTGTGACCTGATCAACGTCCCGGTTGTAGGCTGTCCAGTCCTTGTCCGGGATCCTGGCCCAATGCCTAATCCTGTACACCAGGGAGGCATCAATGGGGAAATGCTTAGCCGTCGGCGTAGCATCCCTTGTGGCTGCACTGAGCAGTCTACGCTGAGACCGCGGGCCTGCATCGACTATGGGTGTCTCTGCGACCTCCAGCTTGATTTCCCGTTCAAGGAAATCCAAAAGCTGGGCAACCCGCTCCCCCTGTAAAAGGGGGTCCACCGGGAGGTGGCGAAAAAAAGGACCTGCGTCCGATATCCGGTAGGATACGGGGCCATATCCGGTGCATTTGGCATCGTAAATGCGGCACCAATGGTGGCTGGAGCGGGCGGCAGGAGAAGTCCTCCCGGGGCTGTCTCGTGCCGATCCAGAAAATCGACCTCCTCTCCCGAGGGATAGATGTCGAGGGCATCCTCCTCCAAGACCTCAGGGTCAGGGGGATGCCAAGCCGCGGCAGTGGTAGCTGCCGGGGAGAGAGGAGTAGAAGGCGAAAGCCTCCGCTCCAGAGCCTGTGACACCAAAGTCTCAAGTGTCTTCTTGAGTGTGTCCTGAAAAGCGGGATCCTCGAGGGGGTGGCCCCGATGTCGCTTCCTATGTCTCCTCCTATGTTCAGGGGAGGATGAGGAAGAGGAGGATGAGGGAGAGGACCCTGACGCCGACTCAGCCTCTCCTTGTGTGTACTGACCCAATCCCTGTCCCTCCTCCGGGTCTGCCTCGTTTGGGAGACCCTAATGGGGAGACGGGAGGAGGGCTCCGCCACCGTGCTAGGCATCTCTGGAGTACGTGTTAGCGCACGTCTACTCAGCTGAGGGGCCCGACAAGGCGCCCGCTAAGAGTGGGCGGCGGCTTTGCCTCCCTGACGTGAGGTGGGTGCGCTTTGAGCCTGGGTGGCGGTGGCGGCGGGGGGAAGACGAAGAGGGCCTATCAGACCGTCGCTTCTCCACTTTCTCCATCGCTCTTTGAAAATACCGGTCGCGGTGGAGTCTGTGCTCCGACCACGCGCTAGGTCCCTGTCGCTGCAAAGAGTACAAGGATTTGACTCGCAGCATAATCTACCACACGTAACACGTGAGATGGATGTCACCTGAGCGTAATTTAAAGAAGCGTTTGCACGCTATGCATCGCAGGAAATCCTGGGTGTGTAAAACATCGACACTCGGGGACCGGTCCTCCATGTCTATGATACTGGTGAAAATAAAAACGGAACTGTAATGTTCAACGTAGACAATCTTAATTGCGTTCACACGAGCCGTGGAACTGCGTAGCTAATGGCTACAAGACCAAAAAGAAAAATAGCTGTCTTAATGCTATACTTCTTGCCAAGAATGTCACCTGTCACCTGACCACGTAGCTTGGTAGCTAGTGGGCGTATAACCGGACTAGCCGTATGGTGTACGTTATCCTGTTATATACGGACCCGTAAACACGGGCCGCGGAACCGTTTAATATGGATCACGAAACCGCCCAATGGAACCGCCCGCCCGTAAACACAGGCCAGCGGAACCGTATGGATCACGGAACCGTCCAATGGAACCAATGGAACCGTCCGCCCTAAACACGGGCCACGGAACCGCATGGAACCGTCCAATGGAATCGTTCGCCCCGTAACAACGGGCCGCGGAACCGTATGGAACCGTCCAATGGAACCGTTCGCCCCGTAACAACAGGCCGCGGAACCGTACGGATCTTAATTTTTCTCTTTACAACTTAGGGGCGCAGCGCCCCTGAGAGGATATCTTCTCTCTCTCTGAACTATCTTAACTCTAGGTGGCGTTCACTTGGAACCCGACCTAAGGCGCAGCGCCACTGAGTTAATCAGAGCTTATCTCTCTCTTACCTTTCCAAACCTCTCCACTTTAGGTGGCGTTTTTCCAACGCCCCTAAGAGGTTATCTTATCTCTCTATCTCTTAGCTATTCAACTCTAGGGGCGCAGCGCCACGAAGAGGACTAAGATCTTATCTTCTCTCTCTGAACTCTAGGTGGCGTTCACTTGGAACGTCATCTAAGGCGCAGCGCCACTGAGTTAATCATTCTTGGAATAAGATTTCTGAAAAGAGAAGAACGTATAGCAATGCGTACATACAACGAATACAAGCAATATCGCCCCTGTGGGGGAAGTACCTATGATCCTACGATCACCTTAAAAGAGAGACGAGGCATAGCAGAACAGTACATCAAAAAAAAAAAATTAAGAGAAAAATTCTCTATCTGAAAATTTGTTATAAACCCGAGAAACGCATCCAATGTAAAATCTTTACAAGCGCCGGTGTAGCGTGGAAAACACAAACCACTGAGTACTCGGAGTCTGTAAAGATAAAAAGAAGAGATTAGATATCCTTTATACAGTACATCGGAGAGACCCCCATCCGGTCTCTCCCAAGCCCCCCAAAACAAGCTTGAAAATTAAAAACTTTGTCTTTAATTTATGTAAGAAAAATGAAATTATTCATATGCTGGTAACGTTAATACAAAAATAAGCTCTCTTGTAACAACTGTAGTTCCTTGGAGAAGCTCGGAGCCGACTCCCCGAACACCCGACGGAGACGTCGACCCAATGCGCATGCGCCAAAATCAGAAAAAGAAATTGGCCTAATGCATACGAGAACTTGTACAGAGAAATCCTAACGTGTTAAAACATATGCAAAGTTATAACGCTAGGTTCCTCGTGGTGGGGCGGGGCCAAGGGTGGAAAAACCTAAACCCGGGGTAAGAGGTCCCCAGACAGGCACACCTGGTGCTCTAGGACCTAAAACACCCACCACGAGAGTAGGACGCTCTCGAACTAGCCACTCGCTTTGTACGAATGGAGACAAAAACCCGCTATCCTAAGTGTAGGCTACACGGGTAAAGTCGTGCAGGTCGGCCAAGAAATCTTGGACCCATGGCTACCTCACCTTATCTCGAAGACTTGAAAAGGCGAGCCAGATGAGAAAGGGCAGCGTAAAAACCCTCCAGGTAGATGCTGACGAAGAGAAAAGAGTTAGAAAGGTTAATTATTAATAAAATAAAAATGACCAGTTTTCAGCGATGTTAGTGCCAACAATGCGCTGAAAAAGAGTGAGGTGGTACAGAGGTATTATGGAGGTCAGGGCTTGGCTGGTTACTACGTTTTTTAGGGTCGGTTAGAAGTGCGTTAGAATCAGGTCATGTGACCAGATTGCATAATTATAGCATGGAAGGTAAGGTATAACTTGAAGTAAATACTATATATATAATATACATGTAGTCATTGTATGATTGTTCACGTGTTGGTAGACTAAATAGAAAGTTAAGGAAACATGATATTTCTTACAACTTAGTACTTTTTAAGATGGATGTCAAATAAAATATGCGCAATGGCATCGAAGAAACTATCCAATCATGCACTGAAATTGGCATATTCGAACAACACTCTTACTACTGACATAAATGACAACACATGGGAGAATCCTTTGCCAAGGGGTCACAAAGAGCAAGTAAAATCTTTCCTTCAATCAAGCTTCAATCAGTATCAACTTCAATGTTTCAAATGGAAGGAAAAGAAACTCAGAACTTATCCCCACTACTTAAGAGTCTTCAAGAACAAGGACATCCTCATTTGAGGAACTTACTTCCATTCTCCAACCTGCTGAACCACATATATATATATATATATATATATGTTATATATATATATATATATATATATATATATATATATATATATATATATATATATACATACATACATACATACATACATACATACATACATACATACATACATACATACATACATACATACATACATACATACATACATACCAGGGTTCTAGCTACAGTGGGCGGCGCTGGGAGGGCCTGCCCAGGACTTGCAATTCCCGCCCACCACTCGGCTCTAAGATTCACTCTTCCGCCCAGCACTCAAAAGTGCAATTCGGTTGAATAATTAAGTGTTTAAACAGATCTTCTTTTTATCTCGCTCTATTTATGTCATCCGCTGATTTACACACATATTATAACATACATTACGCACATTAAATTCCGATCCAAACAACTGAACTATAGGAATTTAACGCAATTGAATGTACATACTGTATTATCATAAAATCACCCATACACGAAGCTCTTTGCATAAACTTACGTACATGCACACAGTTCAGGTTCATGTTTTAATCCTTGTGAATCACTGCTGGCAGCTTGCCAAGTCCGTCACTTGCCATTCAAACAAACTTTAACAAAGTAAAAATTACACCCCCAAGGGCCAAGGCGTGCTTATAGACCGGTCCAAATGTAAGTAACGAATCACATTTGTTATAAACCCTATATACACTTAACATCATAACGGACTGATCAATATTCTTTTGATTTGTGGGGGGTTTTATATTGATAAAAGTTGTAAAAAAGTTGTATAAAAGCGGTAAAAGTTTGGGCAAGATGAATAATAATAGGACTTGAGAGAAGAGTTTCCGGCATATGATTGTACTTTTTTTAGGGGGGGGGGGAGGGGGAGGGGGTAGGGCACTTTGACAGTTGAATATCCATTGTATTTTGAATATCCATTGTGCATAACAAATATTTTGTAAATCCTTCTACCATTCCGATTAAAAAAATATTAAAAAAATTTCATTGACAATTTGTCAATGGAAGTGGACTAAATTTGAAGTTTTTCATGGGAGCGGTGTCTAGGAGGTCACCTTGGATTATCACTCAAGCCCAGCACTCAAACTTGTCTAGCTAGAACCCTGATACATACATACATACATACATACATACATACATACACACATACATACATACATACATACATACATACATACATACATACATACATACAATACATACATACATACATAATAATATATATATATACATATATATACATACATACATACATACATACATACATACATACATACATACATACATACATACATACATACATACATACACCCTTACATACATACACACATACATACATATATATATATACTTTCAGACACCAAGAGGCAATATATAGAAAATCATTATAGTCTCTCGAAATTATTTCTGAGACTGTATTGATTAGCTAAGGAGAGACGTAGCTTAGAATAAACCCATGGCTCTACGGTACTGAATTCGACGATATTGAGGTGAGGCGCCTGTAGTGGTGGGTAACTACTTTTTACACCGCTGTAGGGCCACAAGAGGCAGCGTCCTAAGTGTGTTACAATTAAATTTACGGCTCACAGTAGAGCCATTGGATTAATTCCACTGGTCCATACGGCTCTGAATGGCTCCGTACGAGTCCATACATCTCCATTGCTCGGTTTCAAGGCTCCGTAAGGGTCTGTGATATGGCCCTATGGCTCCATACAGGTCCACTGTACAGGTCCACGCCATGACTTCATGCTTTCCACTGCTCAGCTCTGTACGGGTCCACAGCACTGCTCCAAATGGGTGCACGTCACGGCTCCGTACGGGTCCATACAGCTCTGTACGCAGGCTTTACCGGTCCGTACTGCTCCGGTGAACGAGCCCGTACGGCTCCATAGTTTGTGAATGGGACAATGTACGATAAACCCGGAAGTAGACCCGTTAGCTTCGAAGCTACGTGGTCAAGTGATAAATAAACAATATCTACAGGAAGTAAAGCATCAAGAGAGCTATTTTATTCTTGTTACGTAGTTCCACGGCTGTGCTAACTACCGTGGACACATTTTTCTCGTTGAACAATACATTCCGCTAAACTATAAAGACATTGGTACGGGATGGATGACGTACAGCCTACATAAACCCAGAAGTACCATGGCTTTATGGGCCAATTGAACAACCCCGTATGGATCCCCAAGACTCCTTTTGATGGTTCACGGGTCCGTGCCACGACTTTACGGGTCCACTAAACGGACCCGTATGGGTCCATGTGGCTCCATAGCTAAACTCTACCATTCCATATGGCTCCATTGTACGGTCCCATACTGGTCCATATGGTATTGTAGCTTATCTTCATGGGTCCATACGGCTAATGTGAACGAACCCTTATGGCCCCACAGGACCTACACGTGATAACGTACAGTGTACGGTAAACCCGGAAGTGTATCCACCAGCAGCACACATAGCCACCGGCTCCGTAGTGAATAGAAACAAACCAGTTAACGGTACCTACCAGTTGGCATTCGTGTCCTCTTGAAGGATTTTTGCCGGCTTAACCGATTCAGATTCAGATAAAGCGGCCAGTAGCCAAGTGCTACAGAGTTCCGCGACCTTTATTCTTTTCGGGAAGCATACTGAGTACGACGGTAGTCCCCCACACATAGCCACTGGCAGAGGTTGCGTTAGAATTTTTTGCCTGGCGTATTTGGTTACGACATTTGTTGTGATGATTCTGACTCGTGGGTTCATAGTAAGTGTGCAGGCATTAGTAATGCAGCTTACAATACTCTTGCATCATCATCTGATGATTGGTTTTGTTCGGAATGTTTGGCACCTTGTGGCCTGTGTGGACTCCAGTGTAGGTGATCCGAAAAAGCAGTACAGTGTGACAATTGTGATCTATGGATCCACACTAAGTGCTGTAGCATTGACGACTCAAAATACAGCGATCTCATGCATTCTAGCTGTACCTGGGTGTGTGACACTTGTGACTTCATGAACTTCTCTGATTCTTTCTTCTCAACTAACAATTCCATCAAGTGTACTAACTCATATGAGCCACTTCAAAATTGTTCTTCTGGCCTTGACTCGGGGTCCAACCACCATCCCGATGTCAAATTGAAAACAAATCCCCAAAGGGAAAAAAGGAAGGTTCGAAAACTTCTTGTTATCAACTTTCAGTGTTTGAAACAAGACGGCCTCCGTGGAAAGTCTTATCAAAGACAAAGACCCAGATGTCATTATTGGCACTGAAACCTAGCTTAATTCCGAAATTACCAGCGCTGAAATTTTCCCGGACAACTATACAGTCGTTCACAAAGATAGAAATTCAAATGGTTATGGTGGTGTATTACAGGCAATAAAAAATGACCTGGTTTTCACTGCGCTCACTAAATTAGACTGACTGTGAAATTATCTGGATGAAATTCCAATTTCCTAAGGAAAAGAGCATGTATATAGGAACATTTTACAGACCCAGTCACAATGATCTCACTAGCCTACTTGAGGTAAAAAAACAACTCCAAAAACTTGGTAAAAATGCTGACAAAAACAATGTTTTTCTTGCTGGTGATTCCAACCAACCTAACATTGACTGGAGTCAAAACATTATTTCAGGTACTAACCCTTCCTCCAAAGCAGCCAAAATTCTTCTTGAAGTGACCAATTCATTCAATCTCACACAAATGGTGCAGTCACCCACCAGAGATAACAACATCCTTGATCTTGTTTTTACGAACAATTCACCAGCTTTTACCACAGCTAATGTCATTCCCGGTATTAGTGACCATGATATTGTTGAACTGGCCCTAAATATCTCTCCTCCTCGTAAAAAGTTGCCTAAACGTAAAATCTATTTAAAGAAAAAAGCAAACATAAAACGAATAAAAGAAGACCTGACTAAATTTAAACTGCAATATTATACTCAATTCAATAACTCCATTGATGTTGATGATAAATGGAATTTCTTTGAACAGGAAATTAAACTGATTATTGATAAAAACACGCCTCACAAATTCACCTCAACTAAACTAAATCTGCCCTGGTTCACCCGCATCCAACGCCGTCTCTGCAGGAAAAAACATAAACTGTTTAAAAAAGTCAAGACTAATCAACAAGCCAATGACTGGACTACCTATGAAAGCTTTAGGAAGGCTGTCCGTAAAAACCTCAAAGAAGCTAGAAACACCTCCATCTGTGATAAACTTAAAAACTCACTTAACGAAAACCCAAAGGCATTCTGGTCCTATATCAAAAGATTAAGAAGTAACTCTGTAGGTGTGTCTGATCTACTAAATAATGGTAAACTCTGCAGTGACAGTAAAACTAAAGCTAACATTCTAAATGACCCGTTTTTCAGTGTTTTTACAGAAGAAAACACCTCCCAAATCCCTGTAACTAAACCACTCACCAACAGCAAAAAAAACCAACTTATAATTACCCCGGAAGGTGTCAAAAAGCAACTGCATAACCTAGACCACAACAAAGCCTCAGGTCCTGACCAAATGGTTTCTAAAAACACACGCTGATGACCTCTATCAAATTCTAACTGATCTCTTTCAAAGCTCTGTCGATAATGGTACTATCCCTAACAAGTGGAAAGAAGCAAACATATGTAGCGTTTTAAAAAAAGGTGATAAACAAAACCCAGCTTATTATAGACCTATTTCCCACACCTGCGTTTGTAGTAAAATCCTTGAGCATATAATCCACTCACATGTGATGAAATTCCTTGATGAGCATAGTATCTTAACTGTTTACAACATAGCTTCCATGCAAAAAGACCTACTGAAACACAACTCCTCTTAACAATAAATGATATCTCTCAACAAATTGACCAAAGCAGTAATGTCTCTATGGCTATCCTTGACTTCTCATAAAAGCCTTTGATAAAGTCCCACACCAGCGCCTGTTATCCAAACTTTCCGCCTATGGCATTGATAAAAATCTCCTGGCCTGGTTTGCATCATTCCTCAACAACCGCATCCAGCGTGTTGTCTGTGATGGTGAAATCTCTGATTCTAAACAGGTTTTATCCGGTGTACCACAAGGTACTGTCTTGGGTCCATTACTTTTCCTTTTATATGTAAATGACATCCCTGATAATATAAACAGCACAGTAAGACTGTTTGCTGATGACTGCCTTGTGTACAGAATAATTGATAACCCCTCTGACCAACAAATCCTTCAAGATGATCTGAACAAACTTGAACAATGGCAAAACAAATGGCAAATGAATTTCAACCCCTCTAAATGCTACATCTTGTCAATTTCCTCTAAGAAATGCTTTAAATCACCTGTTTATACCTTATGCAACCAGCCACTATAAGATGTCAACTCCCACCCATACCAAGGTGTTGAATTTGATAATAAACTTAGATGGGATAAACATATACATAACATAACCAAGAAAGCTAACTCTGTACTTGGCCTATTAAAACGTAACCTCTCAAACTGTCCCACTGACGTTAAATTCACTGCTTATAAAGCCCTAGGCAGGCCAGTACTTGAGTACGCATCAGCAGTCTGGGACCCCCATCACCAGTGCGATGTGAAAAAACTTGAATCTATTCAAAGGAGAGCAGCCAGGTTCTGTATGGCAGACTACTCTTATAAATCTAGTGTAAAAAACATGCTTCATAAATTAGATTGGCCCCTGCTAAAAACAAGAAGATACAACACCCGGCTACATATGCTATATAAAATCAATAACAATTTGGTCGCCATCAATAAAGATGAACTTATCCCCACCGTCAGAACTAATACAAGAAATAATTATGACCTTAATTTCCAGGTTCCCTATGCTAAAAAGAATGTATATAAACACTCTTTCTTCCCTCACACACTAAAGGATTGGAATGCTTTACCGTCAGACATTGTACGTGCACCAAGTCTCAACTGTTTCAAAGCTAAACTTACTAACACTTGTATTGCTAACTAGTTTTTGTTTATTTTTTACTCATACTTTTCACGCTCGGTTGGCGTTTATGTCCTCTTGAAGGATTTTTGCCGACTTAACCGATTCAGATTCAGACAAACCCTTAAAATTCGGCGTATTTTGTCAATTTGCCGTCTTATGTACAGGGCAATGCGTAATGTACAGGGCATTGCGCGCTAGCGAAGCATGCAAGTTGTTAACACACACACACACTTGTGTAGGCTTGCCTTGCTAAAGTGAATGAAAATTGTGCTTAAAATACCAAACACATTAAAAAATCGGACTATCATCATTTAAAAAAATATTAAGAAAAAGTTCATACCCAGTCCTTGTATGTTCATTGTTGAATCATTAAATTTGGGTTAACAATCCCAAAATAAACTAGAAAATACTTTTGTTAATTGTAATTTGTATCCAAACTTTCGTGAGGTTTTAGTGAACTTTGACTAATTGTCAATAATAATATACTATTTAGATCTCAAACACCCTACTTCTTTACAGTATTAACTTGACTTGCAGACTGATCACCTCACAGATACACAATCAACACAATATACATTATACGAGGAAAGTTGAATCCTAGCTAATAATACCGTTGACAATTGACAGCCTGCATTCAAAACAACATCAAAATTTTCACGTACATTGTACAGTGTACGTACATCATACATAGGGCATAGTATTACTATTAGTGAGATAAACATCTCACACAGTATGGCCTACATGCTACACACTACTTGCAATACTGAGTGAGTCAACTCAACACAAACTTTCATTGGGATTTTCATTTGGGCCTATTATACGACCAACACTTTTAGAAATTATGATGTCAAAACCATTACAAATAGAACTGACGTGCTACCAATTTGATGACAATTGTATTGGAAACTTACTAAATACATTTTTATCGCCTTAAATTTAACAAAAAAGAATGAAATTAAATGATTTTCGGAGCTAATCGTTTACCTTGCCAACTTTGTCCGTCTGACTCGTGACAGCAATCGACATAATCTTCAACCGGGTGTCTTTTTATGACGTCATAGCAGAGTAGACGCTTTTAGAACAATGACGTAATTTTTTTTTATAACATTCTCGTAATATTGAACAATGACAGAATGAACACTCGCGCGGCATGTAAACACACGTGGGTCTGTGGTCAATTGCGAGACGACTACGGGAGGTGAAGGCTGAACTTAGTGAATTAGTGTAAAACGGAACTAATTATTCTCAATATTGAAAGCGATGATAAAAGAGTCAAGATCGGGGTCCTTTTTGTACCAGAATGTTATAGATTTGGGATATTTTGTGATGTTTTCCAAAAAGGACTTTCGATAGGGGGTCACCAGCGGTTTTGGTCTTCTTTTTTTTTAAGCCGATGTGTAGAGGTGTTGTACATAAGCACGTTTTAATAATTTCATTGACGCCGTCAGTGTCCCCCTCCCCTAACTCACTATAATAATTGTCCTCCCCCCTTCTCATTCAATATTGGCTATTGTTACTGTTTTTCCTGGAAATTTATGTTAAGAAAGGAATACATTTAACATTGACAGGGAGGATAGGGGGTTACAATTCTCGGCAAAATATTAAAGAAACATGGCACTATAACATATAAAGATCTCAAAAAGCTGAAGTGTTCCAGCCGTTTTGTCAAAATTGTAGGCCTAGGCCTACTCCCAATAAAATATATCCATAATATTTCCTTCAACTTATGATGATCTGCAAAATTTAAACTGCAGTCACAAATGCTAAATTAACCCTGTTAACGGTAGGTAAGGAAGTTTTGGCATTATACGGAACCCCACCCAAATCCTATCACGGACCCACCCTTCTGAATCCCAAATTCTATCACCCCCTCCGAATCCCAAATCACCTCCCCTCACCCAAATCACGAAGTACCTGAATACCAAAACCATATGTCACTGACCCCATTCACCCCCATTCACCCCCATTCACCCCCACCCGTGGCGGGGACTAATTATTAAGTATAGGGGCTAATTATTAAGTATAGCCTAATCTTAGACCCCAGATAGTCTAGGCCATTCTACTTCCATTCAACAACTTGGAAGTTCCAAGCACTTGTATGACACCTGATGAAATCACTCCTCCACCTATTCAGTGCTGTCATACAAAATAAATGACACACTATCCATTTGATAGTACCTCAGACTCCATAACAAACGCTATTTAGAATTAGCTATCATTCATAGTTGTATAGTAAGCTTGCTGCCTATGGATACAACTAACCAGGAGTTGTGGCCAACGCTAGTGTTACTGCTGTTAACGTGCGTGGGACGCGGGAAACAAACATTTAGATATTAACAAAGTAAAAGTTTCAGGATATCGCGCGGAAATTCACAAAAACTTTAATCAGGTGATGTATCACATGACGGTGTGCGCAGAATCATAGTGGCGTTTGCGTTATAATTTGCGACTTTAGTACGACATCACTCTGTGTAAGCTGCCGTAACAAGAAATGACGTCAAAAAGCCATAAGAAGAAATGACGTCAAAATGACGTCATAAAAAGACACCCGGTTGAAGATTATGTCGATTGCATTTAATAGTATTTAACTCCAATTTTATAGCCCAAACGAGCTACCAATTACAAATGTCATATTCCAATTTGGCTATACTGAATAACGATACTGTCGGACCGATCCCAAACGGGATATTAAGCCCAATTAGCGCATGTGTCAAAGTACAGTAAGCATGGAAGTACCACTTTAGATGGTTTAAGGCTCGAACCATTGAACTCTTGAAAGTAGAGTTTTTTTTTTTATTTTTTATTTTTTTTATCAGAGCAGGGAGTTGGCTCCCTGATCAGAGGTATTCGGTGGTATTTACCGAGCCACTGTTATTATGTATGCTAAATTCGTTCGGACTGCGCCGAGAAAAATGCGCCGAGTATTTGAAACATTTTTAGCCAATTTGGGAATGCAAAATTAGTTAAAACTACGCAACAATATGCACTGTTATTGCATCAACATATCGATCTGTTTAATGCAAACATAGCAACACAGCAAAATATCAAAAAAACGCTTAGGGTATGATAAACGCTGCAAAAATCTGAACGTATCCGGGCAAGAACCTGCTTCTTAAGTTGGGGTAGGTCTAAAACGAAGAACTCCAAAACGAAGAACGAAGATTTCCAGATTTCAGAAATCTCCAAAACGAAGAACGAAGATTTTTTGAATATTTCTTTTCTTAGGGTTCGAAAATGAACGGCCCAATGACCTCCATGACCCCCCGTTCGCCCCTCCCACCAAAAATTATTTAAAGATATAAAAATCCTTAGTAAAGATATATGCCAAGCCAGGTTTACAAAACGTCCTTGAATATATAGGTTATGGATTTGTATGTATATTATATATATTTAAGGACAACGGTATTTTCTTCAATTTTCGTATCTTATATGAGAATTCGTTGAATTGATTATCATTCATAGTGGAATTACTTAGTGAGTTGGTCTCCCATCCAAAAACATAGTGCCACCAATGCATGGATGCTTTACACTGTTGTTTTATATAGTTTTGTGTAATACGAATAGACCTAACAGGGTTCAAGTTGGCCTGGTTGAGGGGGCACGAAGCCCCGGAATCTCTGCGATTTGGGGCATTTTGTAGGTCCAAAATGTTCCATTTTGATAACATATTTTTATATTCATCATACTTTTTCCCACGCCATCCACTCTGCCAACAGGCTGGAGAAAAATAAGAGGAAAATAACTTGCCGTCACAGGGGTTGCCAAGATATAGGAATCTTTAACTGCAAACTGGAAAATTATTAATATCAAATTAAACAAAATAAAGTAAAACTAAAGATAAGTTACGTAAAATTAAAGAAAATTGAGCAATATTTCGCAGAAATTAAAGAAGATTTTCTGAAAATGAAGGAATTTAAAGAAAATTTCCCGAAAATTGTCCTAAGAGGTAAATAAAGATAATTTAAAGTAAATATCTTAAATTGAAGAGCATTTCCCGAAATTTGAAACACAGTTACAGATAATTATGATTTAATAATCTGATATGTGTGCCTCAATACTTTAATTTACTTTTTCGGGAAGGGAGTGGGGGTGATAAGGAAGAGGGGAGGCGAAACGCGCACAATAAATATAAATATAAATAAATAAATACATTTAATGGATTGCAAAGTGGGAATCCGTATGAATAAGTGACGAATTTCCCAATGATCTGCCATATATGGCCGTAATCATATCTTCTGTAGCCTCGATCTTCCTTTGGGAGG
>JAIGNY010000630.1:0-22500 GCA_020152595.1 Chiridota heheva
TTTTTATGCAAATTTTTAGGCCCAGGTTTCTTGCAATATGCCTTTATTTCTAGCTCAACATCCCTTTAACCTTTCTCTACCAGGGCTTTGAAAAAAGCAAGCCCAAGTTTCGTAACTTTTTTTTTTGTGCATTTTTGACAACTTTCCTTTCATTTTCTTTCGTTACAACAGATTCATTATAACTGAAGAATTATAGAAATATAGTTTTTTTATAAATATTTTCTACAGTATAGACTTCGCTCTTGCATTATTATACTTACTATGCATTGTGATACCACTATATATCTATATTAACTGATACTAGTGTTCCTGTGGATCCAGGGACAAAAACCCTGTGGGGGCTCATATTTTTCACATGTATCAACATTTTTGGTGGGTGCTCAGGGGGAAATTTATGTTGCAAATGACATTGTTTGTCACATGTACAGTGTCAGCAGCAAAATTTGAGGTGAAGCCCCAGAAAGCTGTCAGATTTGCAGTATTTACCAAGGTTATTGCTGATAAAACATATTTTGCAAATGAAATATGATGATATACAAATATATATCAACAGAAAAATTCAAGTGATGCTTGAAAACAATTTTTTGGCTTTTGAAGATGTGTGAACCTTTAAAGAGCTTTGTATGTACAGTAGTTCTCAGGTATAGGGTGACATTTTCCTTAACCATTACTCTCCCAAGGTTCCAAAAATAGAATAAACTATTTCTGAAATTTTTGGAAAGAGGATTTTTTCAGCACTTTCTGTTCCATTTGTACCAAAACAAGTTGACTTTTATAAAGCTAACATGTTAAATTTTCCGAAATGTGCATATTTCAACTCAAATATGCAAATTAGGTCATTGAATTAGCATATTAGGTCTCCAAACATTCTATCTTTATGACACGCTTGTGCCTTGTGGCTAAATAGCAAAAAATATGATAGAATTTCTGAATCCTCCTTGAAAGACCTTTCATTTGATACTATTCATGGATTTTTAGGATCAGAAGAAAAATGATGCAAATATGAAAAATTTGGTACATTTTGACCTAAAAAATTATCCCCGATTCTGTGAATAATCTATCTAATAGTGTATGGCACTAAATTTTCCCAAAAATGCATTTTCCCCTTCTATGATGTCCAAAACTAATAGAATGCAGAAAAAACAAGATGTTTACATCATTATTTGCAAAAATAAAATAAGAAATTATGCAAATGATATGCAAATTAGGTCATTTACCTCATTTATTATGCACGAAAGTGTTTTTTGTTTATTTCTGACCCAATTTCAGCCATTACAAGCTTCACAGCTACTTTTATGTTGATAGACTATGCTGATTATCTATTGGACACTTACTTCTGTTCATTCCACATGGAATTCATAAGAAATGTTGCGAAAAAGGTCCAAATTTGTAAAGTCTTCTGCTATACCTTGTTGCTGCAAATAGAATAAAAAATAAATAAGAAAAATTGCAACTATATTCATTCAACTTACTTTAGTTTGGTCTTCCCATAACCAGTTACCGAAGACCTCGTGTCGATCCCGGTCACTCTCCACCAGTACTTCCCACAGATGATAGTCTTTATCGGCTGCAGGGATGATAACCGACCTCTGTATCTCCTGCAGCCGAGCGTTCGCTCTTCCTCCCTGGTTTTGAAGGCAGCTTTTTCCGCTGCAGTCGGATTTTCTTTGAGTGGTGATGGTGGCCAGACTGCAGCGGAAGGCCTGGAAGAGGGGCCTGGGCTCATCTTCAACTGTCTGTCCCTCTTCCTCTTGGGTTGGGGAGTAGCGGGCGGCTCGTCTTTTTCAAGCATACGCATAACATGTTATCGCATAACATGTTGTTGTGGTTTCTAGTAGCGGGCGGCTCGTCCTCTTCAAGCATACGCATAACATGTTATCGCATAACATGTTATTGTGGTTTCTAACCTGCCCCACAATTTTGTGGTAACCGTGGGAACAGACTTGTACAGCGGGGAAGCCATACATACAGGGGTCCAAAATGTTTGTTTTATCGATCTAGTCATCACCACAACAGTGGCATAGCCAGGGGGAGGGGAAAAGGATCATGGTCCCAAAAAATGGGGCATAAAAATAATGTACCGGTATTTTCTTCTAAATGGGCCTGGGGCACCCCCAACATGTGTATTTTGCCCTAACATGGGACCCCTACCCCACTTTCCCCCATAAAATTGTGATTTCGGCCCCTGAAATAATGGAACTTGGATTTTGTGAAATTGGGAATACACATATTTCAGTAGGCCTAAATTTACAATTTTGCCATTGGGAAATACATATATTTCAGTCCATTTAGAAATGTTATTATTGGGGTTCAGCTTTCATTTGTTTCATCCGGGCTATTATAGAAAAGACCTAATTTTTTTTTTTATATGTGATTTTAGTGTCCCTTTTACTTGTTTATCGTAACAAGCAAAAAATCCCCGCTAATTTATCATTATAATTCTACAAGCCTTATTTTATTACTACACATTTACAATGTAGTACTTTCGCTATTTTTGGAAGAAAACACTCACCAACTCCGTAATTTGGAACAGATCACTATCCATCTCAGCAGGCTCTATATTCTCCTCTTCCTCAATCTGGTCGAGTTCTGGTACATCTTCTTCATCAGAAGTACCTTCCGGCCCCTCTAAATCATCATTATTCTGAAGAAAACATAGGAGTCGGAAGGCACGTTCGACGTTGTAACTTGTATTTCGCCATTTTGTGATGTCAATGTGCGAAAAAAAAAAAAAGACGCAAATTGAGCGTCATCATCAGAGCTTTTAGGCAAGTAGAGGGGTGCATCTGTTATTGTAATAGTTTGTCTGAACGATCTATTTCTCCTCTACCCGTAGAGATTTAAAAAATTCCAATACAATATTTGGGCCGTGTTTTATAATTTTTTGATCAAAAAAAGGTCAAAAATGGCCCCAAATCACAAATATTGGCATATTTTCTCCAAAAAAACACAAACATTGACCAAGTACAAGTAAAAATCGTGTAGCAACCAACAATTCAAACTATCTTTATACTTTACCTGAAAAAAACAAATTCACGTATGACATTCGTCTTTCAAATTTTTTTTTAAAAAATTGCCTTTTTTTAAAAAATGCATTTTTTTGTAACGATTTTACTCAAAAAATTTCAATCTAACCCCCCAACAAAATAACCATATTATGAAAGATCTATTCAATTTGGTTTGAATGAACTTATTTGCAGCTCTATTGGATTTTGGGAAGGTACTCAAAAATTTTTTTGGAAAATGGATCGTAACGTAATACACATGTTGGGGGTGCCCCAGGCCCATTTAGAGGAAAATGCTTGTATATAGGCCTAGTACCAGTACATTATTTTGATGCCCCATTTTTTGGGACCATGATCCTTTTCCCCTCCCCCTGGCTATGCCACTGTTGTGGTGATGACTAGATCGATAAAACAAACATTTTGGACCCCTGTATGTACCCCCGGGCTTCCCGGCTGTAAAAGTCTGTCCCCACGGTTACCACAAAATTGTGGGGCAGGTTAGAAACCACAATAACATGTTATGCGATAACATGTTATGCGTATGCTTGAAGAGGACGAGCTGCCTGCTACTAGAAACCACAATAACATGTTATGCGATAACGTGTTATGCGTATGCTTAAAGAGGACGAGCCGCCCGCTACTCCCCAACCCAAGAGGAAGAGGGACAGACCGTTGAAGATGAGCCCAGGCCCCTCTTCCAGGCCTTCCGCTGCAGTCTCGCCACCATCACCACTCAAAGAAAATCCGACTGCAGCGGGAAAAGCTGCCTTCAAAACCAGGGAGCTAGGAAGAGCGGAACGCTCGGCTGCAGGAGATACAGCGGTCGAAGGTCATCCCTGCAGCCGATAAAGACTATCATCTGTGGGAAGTACTGGTGGAGAGTGACCGGGATCGACTCGAGGTCTTCGGTAACTGGTTATGGGAAGACAAAACTAAAGTAAGTTGAATGAATATAGTTGCAATTTTTTTTTTTTTTTTTAATTCTATTTGCAGCAACAAGGTATAGCAGAAGACTTTACAAATTTGGACCTTTTTCGGCAAACATTTCTTATGAATTCCATGTGGAATGAACAGAAGAAGTAAGTGTTCAATAGATAATCAGCATAGTCATATCAACATAAAAGTAGCTGTGAAGCTTGTAATGGCTGAAATTGGGTCAGAAATAAACAAAAAACACTTTCGTGCATAATAAATGAGGTAAATGACCTAATTTGCATATCATTTGCATAATTTTTTTTTTTTTTTTTTTTTTTTTTTTTGCAAACTAATTTGCATATCATTTGCATAATTTCTTATTTTATTTTCTGCAAATGATGATGTAAACATCTTGTTTTTCTGCATTCTATTAGTTTTGGACATCATAGAAGGGGAAAATGCATTTTTTTTGAAAAATTTAGTGCCATACACTATTAGATAGATTATTCACAGAATCAGGGGATAATTTTTAGGTCAGAATGTACCAAATTTTTCATATTTGCGTCATTTTTTTTCTTCTGATTCCTAAAAATCCATGAATAGTATCAAATGAAAGGTCTTTCCAAGGAGGATTCAGAAATTCTATCCATATTTTGCTATTTAGCCACAAGGCACAAGCGTGTCATAAAGATAGAATGTTTGGAGACCGAATATGCTAATTCAATGACCTAATTTGCATATTTGAGTTCGGAAATATGCACATTTTTGGAAAGTTCAACATGTTAGCTTTCATAAAAGTCGAACTTGTTTTGGTACAAATGGAACAGAAAGTGCTGAAAAAATCCTCTTTCCAAAAATTTCAGAAATAGCTTATTCTATTTTTGGAACCTTGGGAGAGTAAGGGTTAAGTCACCACAAAGAGTCACAAAAGAGGTTGTATTTTTGGGGAACATGATCTTCATGTATAGTAGTTTTGGGTATTTTGCTATTGGTTCAATTTTTGAACTATTTCTCAGATTTGAGGGATTTAAAGAATGACCATACAATGACGGGGGGAAATGTCCCCCTTCTCCATATGGTGACAGCCCTGCAAGCTTATGCTGTCAACAGGTTCTATCATTGTTAAGCATGGTGGATGTGGCTTACTGTGAAAATGCTCAACACCTTATCTCATATTTTACATGGCTAGTACATGTCATATTTGGTACACAGATGGGTTATGAACTAATAATGCACAGTATGCCGGTACTATGAAAAGAACTTAACGGTCTCGGTACAATACAATGAAATAAGAAATACTGAAGTACCGCTGAGTACTGTCAGTGTCGGTACTTACAAAAACAAGGTAATATGATAGGCTTTAAGGAGCTTAAAAATCGGCAAAAAACTTATATTCTAGGAAGAAATATCTGAGTACTTTAAATTGATACCAAGATTATTCCTTTTGGACTTTGGTAGTAAAGTTCCAATCTTATTTTTTAGAAAAAAGTGGTTTGAAAACGGCGATACTCTCGCCGCGTGGTAGAGTAAGGGTTAAGGGATTTTGAGCTTACAGTATGTGAGGCTAGCCCTAAATTCAGATGTTTGTTCGGATTTCGCTCAGCTCAATCCGAATGAATTTAGCGTATATAATAACATTGGCTCGGGAAATACCCCGAAATATCTCTGATTGAAATAAAGCTATGTTTTCATTGGCTGGAACGTTAAAATACCGTCTGGCACATGCTAATTGAGCTTCATATCCTGTGTGGGATTTTTTCTTATATGTAATCAAATTGAAGTATAGCTCTTGTATTTGATAGCTTGTTTGGGCTATAACTTGCATTTAAAAATGCAAATGAGTATGTATGACTATAAAATCTTCAAAAGTGTAAGTAACTCACTGATGAAAAACACCTTTCAAATCACATGCATCGCTTTGCGTAACTTTCTGTTCACAGGAGTCTTGTTTGCATCCAAATAACAACTCCCTGGTGGGGATGAAAGCCTGCAAATAACTGATGCATAAAATCACCTTTATCTATGACGGGTATCTTAAAGGATTAATTCAGGGGTAACGTAAGTCTTATATAGAGGACTTCGAAATTGCATTAGTGCATAGTTTTGAAGAATTTTGCATTCCAAATCTCACCAAAAATTACTCCAATATTTGGTTGTCGCTCGTCACGATCCGAAGAATTTAGCATATATAATAACATTGACGTGGGAGATACAGTACCACCGAATATCTCATTGGTTTGAGCCTTAAAATATAGTCCAAATCATGTGCTATATTTGGCTTAATATCCCGTTTGGGATCTGTCCAACAGTATACTGTAGCTTAATTGGAGTTAAGCTTTTGTAACTAAAACCGGTTTCGGGAAACCGCGATTTTGGTCTGATTCATATAAACCGAAAAACCGGAAGCACTACAAAATTGCCAAAAGATGGTAAAAATCTGTTTTATTTAAATGATTAGAAATTTCATGCTTTGTGTCAACATGTTTTTTGTGGTATCTTTTGATATATTTGTGAAAATATGTGATATTTATGCAGTTTCAATCAATAAATACGATTGAGAATGTTTGGAAATAAAATAGTCATAATGTACTTGCAGTTAACATGTTCGATGATGCTATGTATTTGCTTCTTCTTTCAGGGCTAATATTTCCCTGACCACAACAAATTCATTCCATTATAATCCATTTATTTGAAGTCATGTCGATCTCCCCTGAGTCCTTTTGTCTTTTAAAATACTTGGGAGTCCATCATAAATTCCGACAAATATATCGCAAATCTCAAGCCAAGTATTACGAGACCATTTATGAATTCACACCCAACCACGCCCTACTGTACTGACTGACCCTATGCATGTACATAGGGCTAGTACAAGTTATAACACATTGAATGTGTCTATGGGCCCCTGGATACAAATGAAACTTTGCTGAATGACCCTAGATTCACATGTTGTCATAGTAACATGATTAATGAATGGGTTTTCAAGGGTTATATTATTTTCTAATGTTTTTTTTTAGTTTGAATTCAGCAGCTTATGCTGGGAAAAACTGACGCTATAAATAGCTCTAGCATTGTTTAGAGGAGGGTGAATTAATTGTGTGATCATTATGGAATTACAATGTACTGTAAAACGAAGATAAATTATCCCCATGCTGTCACCAGTATGATTCACATTTCACAATGAGGTCGCAAGTGAAAATGACCATTCATTCCCTCAAAAAGTTTGTATTCATTCCCCTCATCTCATTTTCATGTACATAATAAACCTTTGAACAACAGTTCTGGTCAAAATTGTTCAGATTTAAAAAGAACGAAAGATTTCATGTATTTTGTTTTGAAAAAATTCTTCTGTTCTCCTGTAATTAGCTCCACCCATACACAGAGTGTATGAGTGGAGATTATCAAATCGTACGCGACCTCTCATGTATGTGCTTGTACTAAGTTTTGTTTAAAAATGCATCTCCTAGGTTTTTACAGTTTTGCTCTTGAGATTCTGGCTCAAGCTAGATTTTTGTATGATTCATAAAACTTGTATTTTGTTAAGAGATATTCCATGTATTTTTTTAATGAAAGCTCTCGAAAGGTTTTAACAAATATCAGATTTCATACGTAATTTTGCTAAGAATAGCTCTTTTAGCTGTAAACAGTAATCCTATTCACGTTTCGTACCAGTACCGCTCCGGGCTATGATATTGGTCAGTTGGTATGGCATGTCCCCCATACACGCATGGCTATTAGAAATATGTATGGACATGTATGTTTAATCATATCGCAGTATTTTCCAATCAGAATTCGGACATTCTTCTATGAATATGCAAATTTTCGTAATCTTAATTAGGTCACGCAGTATTGTATCGGATTGGAGTACTGAGTTCTTTAATAGGTCATGACATAGCCTAGAAGATAACTTGTAAAGTTGTTGTTTGACCATTTTCGCTTGTTGTACAGTAAGTCTCAAGTGTCAGTAAGTCGTGAGCTACATTGCATCGCGGGGCTAGAGCGTTATACTTAAATCCACTATCTATCACGGGGGTTACTAGCACTAACGTTAAGGATAAAGTTTTGTTGGGTTGGTGAACGCAGCGGCATTGCGTAAGCCGGGATGTGTCGTATGGGCAGCAAATTGCCAGAAATAAAAGTTTGTTTCCAAACCTATGAGTTTTCGTGGACACGTGGATGAATCATCGCTGGGTACGGTAGTATTCAATGGGGCATCCCAGGGCTGCTAGTGACGTTTAACCGTTTAGGAAATCATGCTCCGTGTAAACGAATGTTAATTCAATTTTTATGTTTGTTTTTTCAAGTTTGCATTAATTTACGAAACCATCTAACCAACCTTCTCGTGTCAATCTTTACCCACTAAGTCATTGCCTTCACATGTTTCACCTGGGGGCCATATGCATAACACTAACTATTTCCATGGTACCTGGGATCGGATGCATGGAACGTAGCTAGCTTGTGCTCATAAGGAAGGCGCTATAGGCCCAGGCTAGCACTCATTAACATAACCCGTGAAATACACACAAATTTCTGTCCATATCTATTCATTATCGAATCACCGAACATATCTCCCAACCACTGATCGGTGTAAAAGTAAATTTTGCTCCCCAGTAAATTTTGGCCCCTGGCCCTTATTTCCTAGGAAATTTGGGCCCCCCAGACAATTAATCCGTAGCCATCCAGTAAATTTGGTCCCCCCTCAGAGTAAAAACGGTCCGCTAGGAAATTTGGAATTGTTTATTCTACCTTACCATCGCGAAAAAATAAATTAATTCCATAAATTCCATATAAATGTGTTACAGTGTGTCTTTTCTTCTCCTCTTCATGTCAAAGATTTCATAATTCCCTCAGCCCTGAGTTTTTTTTCTTTTCCAATCCACCTATTCCTAAAGTTGGCCCAGAAGGATTTGCGTTAAAGGTTAGAAACAGACAAGTCATGAATCAAACCAGGGTGGCATTGCAAAAAATCAAGAAAATTCATACGCATCGATGACCTTTGGCTTATCGTTGAAAGTATTCCAGCTTTTAAGAGTTCTAATGTGCAATGAAAACATTTAAGAATTTCTCGTTTTACACCTATTGTGATAAAATTACAGATTAATCCATGTCTTAAAATTTACTTCAAAGAGTAACAATTATTTTAAAACTAATAATTGTATTTACGGACGGATTAAATGTTTGCCTATAATTGTTTTTATGACCGGATTACGCGTCACAAAATCAGCACGTCTTGACATAATTAATGAGGTAACAGCCTGCTCATGCACAAAACTCGGTAATATTCTCACGCCGTGTGATCTGTTATCCCCAGTTGAGAAATTCACACATGGCCGCTATAGCGTTTCTCAACATGTGTAGTTACGGACAAACAATCATTCTGGGTTTTTGGTATAAAAACTTCAAACACTTGAATATTTATTGCTATATAACAGCCCTATTAGTGCTGATTCGGGTGAAAATAAAATGACTAAATTATTCAAAAAGCTATTTCAAGTGCACTAAATTATACAGTGCAGCAGATTAGACCGTATCACTGCTCTAAACGCAGTTTGGCAGTGACCCTGATTTTTCTCGTAGCAGTAGCGACATTGAAGGGGAAATTACGTAATTCCGCCTTCTATCCTTGTATCAAGCCTGGTATCAAGTTATAGTTGTTTTGTTTTCAATGTGTAAACGAATAATCGGGTTAAACCAGAGGATAATTATTGTTACATGATTATTATGAATGTTAAATATAATATTTCAGTGTTTCCTTAAGTTTGAACAAACAGAAAAACGGGAAGAACAGATTTGAATTTCATATTGAAGTGGTCATGCTAGTTACGCGAAACATACATTGTGCGTTCATATCAAGGGTTTTATCATTTTATTTAGGTCCTATCATCAATGATGACTCGCAATCAACAGAGGCGGTGGAGCTGGGAAGGTGGATGTGCGGGCTTCAGCCCAATAATTTTAGGTGAACGTACAGTATCACGTTACTTGATCTAATCCCCTTCCCCCCGCAATATTGTTATCATATGTCACTTTATCTCATTAAATCCCCCAATATTTTGAACGCTCCGCCGCCCCTGATCAGACAATTGAATTCTGAAATGGCTTGGGGTGGATGAGATGCAGAAACGTATTTTCATACAATGAATCTTGGACCCTTCAGGGCCGTAAATTAACATCTTCAACGTGAAGGAGCATGCTTGGCTTATCCAAACTTGGGGGCATGAGATGCAAATTGAAACTTAAACAAATCTCCCCCCCCCTCCCTTTCCCCAATTGTGTACTCATTGTAATTTTTTTATTCTATAGGCCTATAGTTAAAAAAAGTAGGGGAACATGTATCCTGGGAATTACGGCACTGTAAACAAATTGGAACTCATAAGCAGAAAAAATCAAACATGAAAACGTCATAGCCTAACATTTTTTTTAAATACATGTAGGTGATTGCTAATGTTCGTAAATTAGTTTTTAAAATGTATTTTTACAGAATACGCTGCACTCAAACTGACCTTTGCTCTCCCATAACGTCGGTAATCGACCGTTACATGGTGGAGACTTCCATTAACTACATTAAAATTAATACAAAACGGCTTACAACTTTTGTTAGAAGTATATTTTTTCAAGTGTCATTATTCTTAAATAAAAGAGGTAGTATGCTGCATATACCCGGCCCTAAGTTTGCGGATACCGAGGGCCAGGAAATCAGGTGCGTAGCCCCCCTCATCCCCCCTCACCAATCCCACCACCAATTGCCCGTTTATAAAAAAAAAAAAAAAATTAAAACATTAAAATTTGGGTATTACTGCGTAAAAAAAAGTTCGGATATGTCTTTGTTTTATTCCATGAAAATCTAATGTATTTCCTCTCTCGTTTCTGTCTTTTTAGTGAGATAAGCACACTTTATCCTTGTATTATCTATTTGATTTCTTTACTGTTAAGCATGCAACAGTAGTTTCTTATTCTTCATTTGCTTTAATGAGCTTTAATGAGCTTCTTTTTTCGTTCTGCATGATTTTTTATTTCTTGTTCCTCGCATTTCATATACTGTCATGTCTGGCATAGGAATCAAAAAGATGTTTGTTGCTTCAAATTGTTTACCTAAATCAAAGGAGGCTTATTCTTGCTTGTATGACCCTGGGATTACCATTATCAAACACTCATGGCCGTAATTATTGGGAAGTTTTCCCCTCCCCCGGGCTTCACACCACTATATACCCAATTTTAAAATAAAAAATGTGTTTCAAAAGCATGCTTAGGGTGGGGTGCGTTAAACCTGTCCCCACTTTGTGTGTAAGAACTCCGACATAGCATGATAATTTGAAATTTATGTTGTACGTCCCAGTAAGAAGTTACACAATATCCTACAGCAGCAACTACTACAAAATGATATATAAATACAACATTTATAGGCCTACACCTTTTATAGGCCTGTACCCTTCGTGTTTCTCCCCCCCCCAATTATGAGAGAATACTCCCATAATGGGGGTATTCCCCTCTCCGCCCTATTTAACAATTTTCTTTGTCTCCTGTTGTATAAATAAAATTTGTTCTCCACACGACCGTGACAGTTGCACTTGTATTTAGCTATTGAACCCCATCCAATATTTTAGTCTATTTGTCTACTGGGGACAAGAAATACCAATAAAAAAAGATAAGTTGGACGATTTTTACCATCCCCCTCCCTGTAGCCACAACCGCCTCTGGCCAATGCTGTCCCCCTTCCCTCCAGCCCAATTCTGTCCCCCTCCCTCCAGCCCAATGCTTCCTCCTCCCTCCAGCCCAATGCGTCCTCCCTCCAGCCCAATGCTTCCTCCTCCCTCCAGCCCAATGCGTCCTCCCTCCAGCCCAATGTTGTCCTGTCCCCCCTCCAGCCCAATGCTGCCCCCTCCCCTCCAGCCTAATGTTTCCCCCTCCCTCCAGCCCAATGCTTCCCCCTCCCTCCAGCCCTAATGCTGCCCCTTGCTCCAGCCCAATGCTGTCCAGCCCCCCTCCCTCCAGCCCAATGCTGCCCCTCCTTCCAGCCCAATGCTTCCTCCTCCCTCCAGTCCAATCGTCCTCCCTCCAGCCCAATGCTGCCCCTCCTCCAGCCAAATGCTGCCCCCTCCATCCAGCCCTAATGTTCCCCTCCCTCCAGCCCAATGCTTCCCCTCCCTCCTGCCCAATGCTTCCCCTCCCTCCTGCCCAATGCTTCCCCTCCCTCCAGCCCAATGCTGTCCACCTCCCCTCCAGCCCAATGCTGTCCCTCCTCCCTCCATCCATCCCAATGCTGTCCCCCCTCCCTCTATCCCAATGCTGTCCCCCCCTCCAGCCCAATGCGTTCCCCCTCCCTCCAGCCCAATGCTGTCCAGCCCCCCTCCCTCCAGCCCAATGTTGTCCCCCTCCATCCAGCCCAATGCTGTCCCTTCTCCCTCCAGCCCAATGCTGTTCCCCTCCCTCCTCCAGCCCAATGCTGTCCCCCCCTCCCTCCAGCCCAATGCTGTCCCCTCCCCCTTTCCCCGCTATACTGCTCCCTTACATTTTTGCTTTACTGCATTTGATTGGTCACAAAATGTGCAAATATAAATGTATATCAAACAGCAACATGTTTTAAAAATCCCATCAAAAAATTCCACCAACTCTCTCCATTACTTCACATGAAACTAGATCCGGCATGGATCCTGGGAACTCAGTTTATTGCACAATACATGACAAGCTTTGTTGAGAACTTATATGGCAGGTACTACTGAATATGTTAGGGACGTGATATTTATACTTAATAAAGTACACATTGAACTGAGTTTTTTAATATTTTGATAATCTGTGGACAAGTGCAAAGAACTATTTTGAAGGACAAATGACCAAAATTATGTACTTTTAAGAAAGGAATTTGAGATATATTTACGAGTTTTCCACTTTCAATTCCCATTGTACAATGAAACTTTCTTCTTCGCGGCTAGAAGTATGATGAAATGTGTGGTCTTGCATGTACCAAGTAGGTGGGTTGTAAATAAATTATTTCCACATAAAAAATGGTTGGAAATACGGAGATATTTTGTTTTAGGTTCAAGGGGGAAAACAGTAGTAATTTCTTCATCAATTATGGTAAAAAGTTCCAAAAAGTCAAATGGAACACAATTAGGGGAATAAATTCAAAAAGGAGTTGCTTAATATTCCATACGTTTGTTTCTTTGAAGTCACAAACAAATTTGGCAGCATGATTTCTATGTTTCTTTCCTAATTGAACAGAAGATTTTTTAACAGTATTTGACAAAAGAAGTACATGAAATATATGATTTTCTGGTCGGGATAATTATTCATTCATTCATTTAAGAACTAATTAGGTAAGAATAAAAACACCAAACAAATATCATTGTTTAATATACGATCGTGACTGCTTTATTTCTTCATCTTAATAGTACATGTCAACTTGACTTTCACACACACATACGAGAAGCAGGAAGTGCATGTTTGCACATTACATAGTGATTAAACGGTAGCGTCTTTCACGCGGTGAATTAGTGTGGGTTGCTATGGAAGGTCTATTGTTAAGGACCTGGGAGAGATCTTGCGGTAAGGACGCGGTATACTCGCGTTAAAAGTGCGTCCACTTATGACAACGGGCCATACGGTTAAACGGTTAAGGACCGTAAGGAAACGGGCGATTATTTAATCGCTGTGCATCGTCGATTTTTTTTCTGAACAAGTTAATGACCTGTTACTAAGGCCTTAATGGTCACACATCAATGCCCAAATCCCGAGAGTACCGATCACAGCCAAAACAGTTATATTCTCTCCATTGCACACACCAGAAATAAGCTCCTTACAATAACAATAGAAGCTGTACTTTGGACTGGCCACGTATCGATCGCGTCAGCTTTACAAGCGTGCATAGAAAAGTTTTCACTGATCTTGCTTGCTTTTAACTACATTGACGAATATATAAAATAGCCTAAATTTATTTTCTGTATGTAACTTTTGTGATTATTTAGCTGTATGTCATCTCTTTATGTATGATGCTGCACATTTAAATAATGTGTTTTTTTTCTTTCCACAGCTGAAGACAATATTAAAACAGCTGAAGCAGAAAAAAAAAAAAAAAAAATCTCCTCCCAAGTGTAGAATTCTAATTAAAATATGGAAAAATATACCTAGCATATTAAGATTTACAGTACCGATGCGAGCAGTTTGACAATTGCGCCAGTAATTTTAACGCTGGTAAGCCGCCGGTAAAACGCCGGTAATGCCGCCGGTAAAACGCCGAGAAAAATTAGTTTTCATGCAACTTGCAATTTAATTTTTAACTAAAAAGATACTATCACGAGGTTATTTTCCAATCACAACTCTTATTTCTTTCAGCGAGGAAAGTCCTCGGTCTACTGTTAACGTCTGCACATGTACCGAATCTGCAAATTTCTTTAGTTCAGATACGTTTAAACTGATGCAAATTTGTCGTTTTAAGCAAAATTAAGTATTTCATTTCCCGTGTCTTTTTAAAGGACACAGATCAGCCCACAATAAATTGGTAACGACAATGCAGAGCGTACCACAGAGATTTACGATCATTATTTATTTTCAATAAGTTCAACAAAAAATTACAACCTGAAAAGGAACCGTGGCAATGCAACTTGTGTCTGCACTATCGGGCGGGCCGCGATGGCCATTTTTTTTTACAAATCATAAAATGAAAATTGAAAAAAGTAATATCAACTAAAACTAAAAAGATAAGCGAAATAAAAAGGATCGACGCAATAAAAATAAACAAGTTTAACTTACTGAGATTTCCATGTTTTATTCCGAAATATATAGTATTCCAAATAGCCGAGTAAAATTTTAACTCGTGAAATATTTCCACCAAAATATTAAGAAACGTTGTCAAAAACTTGTTAATATGTAGTTCCATATACAGCAAAAGTAAAACGAAAGAAAATAGAAAAAAATAAATAAAATGAGAACAAATAAAATTCTGAACGAAGTACTCTTTGCTCAGTGTAGACCTCCATGTTGAAAAAAATGCATCAAAATCTAACCGAAAGTTCGAAATCCGCGACGTGTAAGTAAACAGAAACATACATGTTGCTCCCACTATTTGATTAGCCCGGGTGCAAAATAATTTGTTTATAACTTAGATCATGCGAAAATGTCTTTTTTTCCAACAGATATATTATAATTCTTACCCGAAACTTACGAACATTAAACCCCATTAACATTAATCCCTATGAAACACATACCGCAAAAACACAGCAAACTTCTAAGGAATCATAAATATTGCCGCTGCCCCAATCCCAGCACCTTTGACAGATTTGCTTACAATTGACGCCAGCTGCGTCTGGACTTTGGCCTAGCGCGGTCCAATGAATTAAGATTGGCACATTGAAAGGGGAATACTTACGATTTTTACATTTAAGGAGAAATACTTAAAAAGGTATATGCCCCCTCCCGATTTTCATGTTGTGTTCCAAATATTTGAAGTCTAAAGACACTAACTTGAGTTTGGTGGTTATGGATAAGGGAGCGGGGATCACAGCGATTAATAGCGATTTGGAGGGGTACTCCAGAGTGATTCCTTCTTCTACATGTTTAATTCAATATTGTCAGGCAATCGAATTTAGGGTGGGGGCATTCTCCTTTATGAACAGATACAGTAATTTGGTAGATTATCTCGTCCCCTCTCTAATTTTCCCACAAAAATTAAAGTATAACAACAGCAAGAAGTTTGCTATGATCTCCTAGCTCGTTTGCAAGTTGAAGCGACAAACTGGGATCGTTGAACTATTGAATTTGGGGTGGGGGCTTTCTCTTTTATGAAAACATAATTTTGTAGATCGTATCGTCCCCTACCCAAATTTCTTAAATTTCTCCACAAAAAAATGAAAGTATTACGAATAGGAAGAAGTGGTGGATTGGGGTGGGGCGGCAGTGCCATGGTTCTTTGTTAAG
Organism: Chiridota heheva; assembly: GCA_020152595.1. Classification (NCBI taxonomy): domain Eukaryota; kingdom Metazoa; phylum Echinodermata; class Holothuroidea; order Apodida; family Chiridotidae; genus Chiridota; species Chiridota heheva. The sequence goes on from JAIGNY010000630.1 coordinate 15,828, forward strand.
ATCTCCCTGTTTCAGGTTTCAAACAGCAAATTTGATCACCAAAGATTGAATTTGTGGGGGTAATTCTTTTTACTGTGAAAACATACTTGGTATATGATATTGTCCTTCCCCCTCCGCATTTTCATTTGTTTTCCCGAATGAAGATAAGGTGATGCTTCAATCATCCCTCTCCCGTGCTCAGTGAATTTCCTCATATTTCTTACTTCACAAAATGTTAGATGTCCACTCCCCCTCCCGGTTTTGGTATTGTTGTCTTTTTAAAATAATTTTTACGGCTTTCCTTCATTTTGAATGTTTACATAAAAGTGTCATGCGTGCAGTATGTCTTTCAACAACTTAGCGCCGCGTGGCCGAGGATTTCGAGGAAACCTGTGGCCAGGTTATAAACCACCCAGAAGTAGTAACATGTGAAGGGGGACGCGGGCGGCATATCTTTGAACGAGATATTTTGTTGTTTTTCTGACACAGTTCTAATGATTTTTAAAAAAGTAGAATTTATACTGATGCGATGTGTGGTAATAATTTGCTATACATTAACTTGGCAGCCATTAACTGGGGCAACAACAGGGTGTGTTAAACCTGATCTTTTGTAAGTTTGCGTAATGTTTCCCAAGGACCAACGCATTAAATAGCAGGCCTTTTGGAACGGAAGTTAGGAAACTGTTGTGGAAGCCTGACCACGATAGGAGTAAATAGCTACGTTAAAAAATAACATTTTTATCAAAAGACAGTCATTGATGCATCGTGAGTTTTTGTTATAAATATATTTTTTATTATAATCATATTTTTCTTGTCAATGATCTGTAAAACTGTTGTAAAGTAGAAAAGACAATTTGTTTTCTTTTTTATTGAAACTTTATTGCTCTGACGGGAACAGCAATTTCATGTTACATTCAACAACATAAGTGTACATCATACGTCAAGTGTATTGGGTGCAAATGCAACTTCCTCAACAGGTATTGATCAGTATAAATACTTCCTTTGTGCGGGCCAACGAGCCTGGGCTGCTGCTCTTTTGTTTGCCAAACAAAATACATCCTGTGGACTTGGCTCATTTACACTGGGGATTATAGAGTGTTACGTAGTCGTAACCAGGGTATTATGTATAGAATATTCACACACAACAGGTCTTGAAAAATCGGCGATGCATGGCGATTAAATAATCGCCTGTTTCGTAATGATGACAGCTGTTCGTTTATGGAAAAAAATGCTAACTGTCACAACCTTAGCTGCTAGTTTGGCCGATTACCGGCTAAATATGACATATTTGTCCGTTTTGAAACATCTTGGGTTAGTAATCTTTTTTTCAGTACAGGCCAAAGGAAATTAATTTAACATTTATAAAGATTCATGTGTAAATGTTTGAAATGATGTTATGTTTACAAAATGTATTTTCTAACCTTAAGTTGTGGTGCAATTGACCTTTGACCTCGCCACACAGTAATCGAGCGAGACATGATGGCACCATGCATTGAATGTCCCATAGCTTTTGTTAGAAGCATAATTTTTCAGACATCGCTATGATGTGAACCTCATTGAGAACCAATCTGACAGTCATTCACAACTAACCTCATTTGGCACATATGACCTGACTGTTAAGGTGCCATTAAACCCAAACAAACAAACTGAATACAACTCTTGGAATTCTAACATGATGAATAATTGCCCTAAAATGGAATGGACTTCAAATAAAACTTTAAAAACATCATAAAAATACATATGACAAAAATAAAATCAATAAAAGCAATCAATTCTTCTTGCATTGTTATGGGTTGAGCTATAGCATCATTGGTGTCTAGTTCAGATATCGCTATGAAGTGATTTATTGCTAGTTGTCCCAATTTCTTTGCACTTGATGTTGAACAAATATTGTTTTTATCTTCTTGAATGTAGTAACGAGGGTACATAAGAACATTTTTTGAACATGGATGTGTAAATGTTCAAAATTATGTTATGGTTACAAAATGCTTTTTCTCACCATATGTTGTGGTTGAATTGACCGTCGCCCTCACGCAACATCAGTACTCAACTGAGACATGATGACACCACCCATTGAAATGCACATTATAATTTATACAAAAAGGCTTACAACTTCTTGTTAGAAGCACTATTTTTCAGACATTGCTATGAAGTGCAAATCGGGAAACTCATTCATTTTGTATATGTGTGTGTATTGATTTCAAAAAATATTTGCCCACAGAAAAGGCCACAATTTAACATTTCACATTGTGGTGTGAAAAATGCCAAACTGTTAGACTGCTACCTTTGTCCCACCCCTACCCCTGAATTCATGCCTGTCAACAACCCCACATATCTAAGAGAATCAACACTCACAACATGCTGGAAAACCTGCTGAAGAGGATTAAAATAAGAAATCCTGTTTCAACGACTAAAACAACCACCCGTGACATATGCCATATCAAATTATCGTTGAGCTTCAACATCATTGATGTTTTGGTTTTCTGGTTCCTAGCTGGCTTTTGGTATCACTACTAACTGCCTCTCCTCTGTGAAGCGCATTTCAATAAAGGTATTATTTCACATGACGTCACATGCACTTTCACGCATCAGTGGAGTAAATATAATTTTGGTTATTTTAACAAAACCTACAGTTTTCCTGTATAAAATTTGTGTGATGAAATGAAAATATGTTTACCTCGTTGTATCATGAAATTGGAAGGTCTTTTTCGTATGTTTTTGGTGTGTTAATGTGCTATGATTTGCTCTTTGAAAACAAAACAGTGATGTCATCATGGAATACCTATATAGCTACAACCTGCAAACTTTCCATCTTATTTTCAGGGTTTGGAGGACTTGGATTGACTTCTTCCTCTGAAGACTTTGTGGAAAATAAAGAATACAAGTTTGAGTGCTCTGCAACAAAAGCATATCCTGGTGTTTCTATAAGTTGGAAAGTAAACAATGTCAGCACTACTGAGAGGATTTCAGTGACTGGCCCAATTGCTAATGGGGACATATGTTATTCTTTTAACACCACTAGCTTTCTTACGTATGTTGCAGCTGCTGGAGATACTGTAATAACGTGCACTTCATCTGATCAACCAGCAGCATTGGGTCTGACCATGACAAAAACAATTGATGTGAAATGTACGTATTTTAATTGCAGTTTGATTGTTTTGATTTTGCATGAAAATGAATATATATTACCTATTAGATATTGAAAATTTTGAATTTTTATCTGCACCCATTACACGTAGTGTAATGATTGGAGCTTATCAAATCATACGTGAACTCCCATATGTGCCTGTACAAAGTTTTGTGTTAAAATGCATCTCCTTGGTTTTAACAGTTTTGCTCTTGAAATTCTGGCTCAAGCGAGATTTTTGTATGCTTCAAAAAACTTGTATTTTAATTAAGAGATATTCCATGTATTTTTTTAATTAAAGCTCTTTAAAGGTAACATTTTTGTCTACAAAAGTGTCAGATTTCAATACGTAATGGTGCTAAAAATAGCTCTTTTAGCTGTAGACTAATCCTATTCATGTTTCGCACCGGTACCTGTAACGCCGGGCTGTGATATTGGTACTGTATATGGAGGTCTTTCATTCACGTTCATGTGTCTTGTTGTAATCATATCGCAGTATTTTCCAATCAGAATTCAGACATTCTTCTATGAATGTGCAAATTTTCGGAATATTCAGGCAATGGTGTATTATATTGTATCGGATTGAAATATGAGTTCTTAATAGGTCATGACATTACCTAGAAGATAACATGTGGAATTGTTTGCCGTATGGGCAGCAGTGTTTTTAGACATGTGCAAGAATCATCGCTGGGTAGTATTCAATGGGGCATCCCAGAGCTGCTAGTAAGGTTGTGACATTGATCAGTTTAACCGTTTATTCTATTATCTGTTTAGGAAATCGTGCTCCATGTAAACTAATGTTATTTTAATTTTTATGTTGTTTTTTAAAGTTTGCATAAATTCATGAAACCATCTAACCAATCTTTTTCTTCTCGTGTCAATCTTTACCCAGTAAGTTATTGCCTTCACATTTCACCCGGGGTCCATATGCATAACTAAAGATTTCCACGGTACCTGGAATCAGATGGAATGCAGCTAGTTTGTGCTCATAAGGAAGGCCCAGGCCTAGCGTTCATTAACATAACCTGTCAAATACACACACAAACGATTTCCACCCATATCCATTCTATCGAATCACAGTACATATCTCCCAACCACTGACCGGCCCACGTGCAAATCTTTCACTCACAGCCATGCTGTAACTCTTAGTAAGGTCCTGGGGATACCGTACTAACTTTTTTTACACTCCACATGGAAGTTTAAGACATTTTAAGACATTGAGTGGGCCATGCAATATTCGAGGGGAATCGCACGTTAAATCCGAACTGCGCATGTCTTAGACACCCCTGAATATCTCAAGCGCGAGGTATTGCAGACTTGCTGTGTATGTGTGAACAGGGCTAGGGATCCCAAATAACAAATCCCTGGTGTGAACATGTGCAGTATATTTTATGGTGGTTTTGGCTACTTTACTGCTTAACTTTGTTTACAGTGCTTGGATTATTATCGGGATTATTGAAAATAAAGTTTTGTTTTAAATTATTTTGCAGGATTGCTTATGGTGTGTTCCTTCAGGGGTCAAATTTTAACATTTTCACCACTATTCCACGAAAAAGTGCTTTCTTAAAAAACACTGTTCCGGATAAAATTTCACTGTTCCAAAATTTTCGTCAATAACAAAAGCAAATTCCTTGTTTTAAATTTGACTAATTATACACCATTTTTGTCATAAGATATACTTGTATAAAGAAAAACAAATAAATAATAGTCAAACGGCTGCTGCGCACGTGTCAAAACTCTAAACCAAGTAAGGCTGTAACACGTATCGTATGTATACGAGGTAAATACGCAACGGGAACCCATAATAGTTGCGTTCACATGCAAATACTTTATCGGGGATGTGAGTGAGATATACAAAATTCTTTTGAAGATTATCAAAATGTAGCACAAATTACATCTTTGGAAAATGGTGTGGTGGTGTGGGGAGGGGTGCGGTCAATTTGATCATACCACATGCTGGAAAATATATTTTTCCAACAAACAAAAACTCAAAAGGCAGTAGGGAGAAAAATGAATTCATGGGGATGTTTGAACAAATATTATGCTTCCAACAAGTTATGAACTATTTTGTATAAATTATAATGTGTGGGTCAGTGGGAAATTCTAACCTATTCCGGCCGATTATCAAATTTATACAAGTGACACGGTCAATTTGACCAGACCATGTGGTGGGAAATCATATTTTGTCAAAAAACAACAAAAACTTGGGTTCACGCAGAAAGTTAGGAACAAACCTTTGAAAATCCCATCTTGTACGTAAAACCAGTAATTCATATATATTGAAAGAAATTGGGATTCCCCACCTGCGCTAGCGCTGCAGACCTGGGCCTATGCAAATTATGTTCTGAGCAAGTTAATTCATTATTTTGCAATCTGGCAACCCGTCACAAAAAAGTTTTTGCTCAGTGAAACCTATTTCAGTTTTTACCGTATAAGGCTAACGCACTGCTCCCGTGCACCCTTATAATTGGTCCCACTGCACATGCACAGTGTACTAATAAACATACAATGTACATCTTGTAATAGTGTGTTGTAAATGCATTATAAGGCCTTGACCATTCAGATCATGTGCACATGTTCAGAGCTTGCAAAATTTGCCATGTTTAATCGATTCCAAAAATTTTCAAACTTAAACTTGCGGTTCTACACAGCCCTTTCAGCCATTTTCTAGGCAATTTTGCAATGACAAAATGAAGATCGAACTCCATTTTTACCAATTATTATTGACTGGAGGTATTTGAAAAACATTTTGGAAGGTATTTCATGCTGTGTAAATCATTGAACTTGGGCCTAGGACCTAGTGATAGAACTAGTGTGTACATCGTGAGTTCAAAGTTAGTTCATGAATGACCAAGTGATAACTAACTTGTGTGCTTTCCAAATACTAACATTTACTTGAATTTTGTTGTTTTTAATATGAAATATTAAGAAAAGAAGACAAAAAACATTATTTTTTTTACATTTATTCACTTAATTTTTCTTTCAAAAAACCAGGAAAGATTTTTTCAACAGTTTTTATCACTCCTGGAGAGTTGTAATTGTAGTTACGAATCCTTATGTTGTTAGGATTGTGGAATACCGGGGGACTTGTGTGACTCCCAGGATCCTGCACAACACTACTATCGATTGTGCTGGCAATTGCGGGAAAAGAAAGGTTTTTCATGTGTGACCATGCTCGATACATGGCAATGAATGAAGACACAAACAATTACTAAATCTGTAGTTTCTCCTTTTATTAGTCACCAAGCTTCATAGGTAAGCTAAAACAAACCCTGTAAACCAATGTAGAAACAGTAGTAAATATCTTGCAACCACTTATCATATAACAGGATGAATGATCGTGTGGTATCACACAAAATTGGATACATTGACGTTATAGCATTTCCAAGGTATCTAATGAGGTAAACTTCATAAATCATATAACTCATAAATAACTGAACCAAACTTAACATAACTGACCCATATAACCAGAACTGGGTAAGGTGAAGGAATGGATTCTCCACATTCATGCAATACAAGGTAATTATTTCAATTAACACAAGTATTTTACATGATGCTGAACACCTT
>JAIGNY010000630.1:27500-54816 GCA_020152595.1 Chiridota heheva
TCCAATGAAGCAGGGGCTGGTCCAAGAAAAAGTGATACATTTCTTTGTTTCCCAAACCACAAAACTGTATACAGTTTCACCTCTCCAAGGCTCCTTCAAGATAACAACTACTCACACTGGTGTTACATGGTATTTTTAGTGACACACATCTGAATATAAAGTGACACACATCTGAATATAATGGCAATCTTTTGTAATAATAAGTAGTAACAGTAATCAATGCTGGCATTGTTTGTCTTTGCTGCTGGGGAAAGGTGAAATGAACTACAGTATAAGCATTAAACTATTTATACCTCAATGTAATGATGCAAAGTTCATCTTGTTGAACAATGTAGTTAATTTGTTGCTTCAAAATTGCAGACCAAAATTTTAAGCAGTGCCTTTACTAATGATTGCACCCACCACAAAACTAAGTCATTACTGAGAACCAATCTGGCAGTCATTCACAACTAACCTCGTTTCGCACATATGGCCTGACTGTTAAGGTGCCATTAACAAACAAACTGAATACAATTCATACAGGAAAGTTGAAACTCTTGGATTTTTAACACGATGATTTATTGCCAAAAAATGAAATAGACTTCAAATAAAACTTTTTTTTAAACATAAAAATATCAGATATGACAAAAATAAAAGCAATCAATTCTCCATGCATTGTTAAGGGTTGAGCTATAACATCATTGATGTCTAGTTTTGGAATAGGGATAGTAAAAATATGTAACTTTTTATCATCTTTATCGACTTCTGCATTTTTTAAACAATGTAGAAAGCACACACTACATACTGTACTTGTAGGCCTATACAACATACACTATCATCCACAATCACAATCATCCACAAACAACACTTACGGTAGGCTTACACAGAGATTCAGTAGACTGAAGCAGAATGCTGTCGATCTTACATGTTCCCCAATGTACCTCTTCCTAGCTTGACTACTGGTGTTACCTCCAAATAATAAAAAACTTTATTTTGCAAAAAATGGTAGGAAAAACCTGCAGTTCTGCGGTAAAGTTAATCGCTATCAACATTTGTTTATGCACAGGTACAATTATTGAGAAAATGCTGATTTTGTGTGTGATGCTTGATTTGTGGCAAAGGTGGATTGGGAGGTGGGGGTGGGGGAGTGGCTACTTGTTTATTCCATTGGATCAATGGATAGATTATTCCATTCGCTGAATGGGGGAGAAAATACTTTTGATGCGGATAAAGGTCGCAGAGCTAAATGCCAAATGCAGCAAAAGTCATCAATATTTTACACATTTTACCCAAAATTGAATAAATAGGGCAGGATATGAGCAAAATCCGATCAAATTTGAACTAGATGTTTTGTAGAAATATTGGTGACCAAACTGAAATAAAAAATATTTGTACGAATTTAAAAAAAAACGTTTAGCTGATTTTAAACAAAAAATGAAATAAAATTACCTTCATTTTACACAAAAAAACAAACAAACAATATTTTTACAAAGATCTAACGTAGTACTTTCAAACCATACTACATTCACCCCTGTATAATTTTTGGGTAGAAGTTATAATAGTACAGATTGTTCTGTAAATTTGTATTTAACTTTAGGACCTACAGCCTCTATTTAGAAACTGCAATTTTGATCAACTTTTTAGATGATGCTTATTTTTAGATCGACTATTCGAAGAATAGTAGAGCTATTCTACTACCCCCCAGCATCATCATCGTCGGTGGCTGCGTCTGCGTCGGTGTCACCATCGGAGTCGACGTCCAATAAACACTTAGTTAAAGTTTTAGTTAAAGTTAAAGTTTTCATAACTTATGTTATGAATGGTGTACATTCATGTGACCTGTCATAGGGGTAAAGGACATGAGTGCTGATCAAATGAGCATGATTGGAGGGTTTTGTGTGCATACTAATTAGCTTAGTTGCATAAGAATACAAATATTTGTCAGATTAAAGTTTTGGTTAATGTTTTTGGTTATAAAGTTTTTGAATAGGGATCCAATGTGGAACATAAGGTGTGATGCCATGTGGGACATTGGGTGGGAAGCCATGATGCGGGACATAAGGTGGGATGCCATGGGGGACATAAAGAGGGATGCCATATGGGACATGGGGTAGGATGTAATGTGCGACATAGATGGGATGCCATGCAGGACATAGGGTGGTATGCCATGTGGGACGTAGTGTGGGATGCCATGTGGGACGTAGTGTGGAATGCCATGTGGGACACATGTAATGCCATGTGGGGTACCTGATGGAATGGGATGTCATGCATGTGGGACATGGGGTGGATGCCACGAGTGACACAAGAGTGTGACATAGGTAGGGATGTCATGTACGTGTGACATGCCATGTACACATGACATGGGGAGGAATAGCATGTGGGATATTTAGGTGAGATGCCATGTGGGATATGGGGTGAAAAACCACTGATGCCGGACATAAGGTGGGTTGCCATGGTGGACATAGGAAGGAATGCCATATGGGACATAGGATGGGATGCCATGTGGGATATATGGTGGGATATAATGTGGGACATAGGATGAGATGCTATGAGGGTTAATGGTTGGATGCCATGTGGGACATATGGTGGAATGCTATGTGGGATTATGGTGGAATGCCAGTTGGGAATTGGGATGTGAAAGGATGTCATATGGGACATTGGGCGGGATGCCCTGTGGAACATGGGATGCCTGTGGGACATGGGATGCCATATGGGACATAGATATGGGTGTCAATTTGCATGGGCATGCGAACCATGACGGTATTTACCATTCTAGTAATCACTTGGCATGAAAATTGTGTTAGAAAATAACATATTGAAGATGCTATTGAAAACCAACGATCCAATCTAGAGCTCTGATATGTGAGATATTGTTACTCCATATACCATGGATTTAAGATTCATTACACATACAGTAGTTAAACAAGTTATATTTAGATCTAAAAAATTGGCCATTTTTAACGATTTTTCAAGCTAGATATCTTTTGAATACTAGAATGATATATTCTCACAAACAATTGTAATTTGTTCTAAGTTACACTTATAAAGATGACCCCCTCAAAATCCACCCAATTAAAGGTGTCACAATATGACATATTGAAAATGCTATTTAAAATCAAATATCCAACCTAGAGCTCTGAAATTTGAGACACTGTTACTCCATATAGGATCTGGTTGTTGTTATAGGTACAAGAAGTTATATCTATACCTTAAAATCCACAACAAATGGTGATTTTCAACAATTTGATTGGGAGATTAAAACATGAAGAAATGGATCAACTAATATACTATTAATATGCAAACTTTCAGCCATTAATGTTTTTGCCCTTCTTGGCAAGGACCCTTTGAAACTAACCTGTTCACAAAAATTTTTAACAAGTATTTTTTTTTTTGGGGGGGGGGGGGTAAAAAATCAGAATGAAGATGTGTCCTTGCATTTTAAACTGCCACCTTCCAAAACAGTCTAATGCCAATTTTTGAAGGAAAAAGTTGGGCAGGAAATTTGGGCATATTGTACAGGAAGTCATCTCTTAATTAGATTACTCCCCAGAAAGTTACAAAAGAGGTTTATGTATCATGTTCAAATTGGTTATATTTATAAATTCTAACTAAACAAATTTCTGGGAAAGTTTAAGGGTCCTGCACAGAGCCATTCAATTGATATGGGGTGTCTGTGATGGGAATGTCCCTGGGTATTTCATGTATTGCCTTAAAGTTGTTTTAAATGTCTGGGATACAGCTGATGTCAATCATGTTGAATTGGTATTTCCTGTTTTAATGTTAAATTATATATTTCTTAAGAAGTGGGTTCTAAGTCCCCGTATTTATGTCCAATTAACATGGTTTTAGATTATGCCTTGTCCCCAGTATTTATGTCCCTCATTTACATGGTTTTAGGTTATGCCTTCAAGGCATTAAAACACTATATAAGACAGATGTTTTGTTGAGAAATTGGCCAATGCACCACAACTGGTTATCAAAGGCTGTGGACATTGACGTGGTTGTCGATGTTATGTCTGTCCATACGTCGTCATACCTGTGTTCTCATCCGGGTCCTAGTAAGCGTTTCGTGATAGCATTGTTACCATCATATCCGATTACGCAGGCGACGACCCCGTCATTGTAATTGTGTGTTCACCCACAATGTCTTGCTTGACTGGCGAACATCTCAGCAGCATCAATATATATATATATATATACATCGACAGTAACTGTAATCAGCTGTGTTGAGTTTTCTTTTTTGATTGAGTCATCAACAGCCTTAGACCTAAGCAACGTTACAATATATAGCCAAGATTTATCTCAAAAACGACTCGAGCAATGAGGCTGAAATTTTAGGAGTGTTCTCTATGCATAATTCCTAGTACATTATATGCCAAATTGCAAGCAAATCTGAGATAATGGGTGATAGTGGCCTGATGAATTGATTTGGAATGACCTAGGAATGACTTTGGGGGACAGCTAGGGTAGGATGCCATGTGGGACTGGTTGATATGGCATGGGGTCAGGGTAGGATGGTATGTGGGACAGGGTGGGATGGCATATGGTACAGGATAGGATGGCATACATTGGGATGTCATCTGGAATCAGGTGTGATGGCATGTTGGACAGGTCGTATGACATGTGGCATACAGAACAATGTTGTGTGCGACAGGAGGTGGAATGCTTGATATAAGCGGTGAGAGGATTTGTATCATTTGGGATGTCTGGTTGTATTTTAAAGATTTCACAAGTTTGTTGAAAGGTGATGACATAATTGCAGAAACACAGCAATTTTTTAACATATTTTTTTGTAAATAAATTATACCTCTTTAAAGTTTTGGCTATATTTTGGTTTGCATGCGAAGCATTTATGCGAACACATTTAAAACATTTAATGCGAAGCATTTGTGCGGCTGTTAATGGAAACATTTATGCGAAGCATTTGTCGCGAAACATTTAATGCGAAGCATTTGTTAAACATTTGTGCGAAAAGCATTTGTCTGGCTTATTTGCGAAGCATTTTGTCAAACATTTAATCTGGAAACATTTGTGCGGCATTTAAGTGGCATTTGTGCGAAGCATTTGTGCGAGAAAACATTTGTCGCGAAGCATTGTGAAGCATTTATCGAAGCATTTAATGCGAAGCATTTGTGCGAAAACATTTATGCGAAGCATTTATTTAATAAACATTTAATGCGAAAGCATTTAAACATTTGTGCGAAGCATTTGTGCGAAGCATTTGTGCGAAGCATTTGTGCGAAGCATTTGTGCGAAGCATTTGTGCGAAGCATTTGTGCGAAGCATTTGTGCGAAGCATTTGTGCGAAGCATTTGTGCGAAGCATTTGTGCGAAGCATTTGTCTGGCATTTAATGCGGCATTTGTTACATTTGCAAGCATTTGTGCGAAAAGCATTTATGCGAAGCATTTAATGCGAAACATTTGTGCGAAGCTTTTGTCACTAGCATTTGTGCGAAAACATTTGTCTGCGAAGCATTTAATGCGAAGCATTTGTGCGAAACATTTGTCTGCGAAACATTTATGCGAAGCATTTTATGCGAAGCATTTGTCGAAGCATTTGCGCGAAACATTTGTCGCGAAAGCATTTGTTGCGAAAACATTTGTGCGAGAAACATTTAATGCGCTTGCATTTGTGCAGCGAAGCATTTAATGCGAAGCATTTGTCGCGAAACATTTGTGCGAAACATTTGTGCGAAGCATTTGTTGACATTTAATGCGAAGCATTTGTCGCGAAGCATTTTGTGCGAAAACATTTGTCGCGAAGCATTTATGCGAAGCATTTGTCGGCGAAACATTTGTGACGAAGCATTTGGGCGAAACATTTGTGCGAAAGCATTTAATGAAACATTTGTGCGAAGCATTTGTGCGAAGCATTTGTGCGAAGCATTTGTGCGAAGCATTTGTGCGAAGCATTTGTGCGAAGCATTTGTGCGAAGCATTTGTGCGAAGCATTTGTGCGAAGCATTTGTAATGGCGATTACGTCCGTCTGGCCGTCCACAGATTTGTCCTAAGATTTCCTCAGAAATGTTAAAGTTTTTTGAGAAATCCTCAGAATTTCCTTATAAAATGTTAAAGTTTTTCAGAGGTACTTAAGATAGGATTAAAGACTAGTTCCTTAAAAAGTCTACAATACATTTGATATTTTCTTAGAAGATAACAGTAAAATGATATAATTTTCCAATATTTTTCAGAGATCCTCAAGTCTCTCTTGTAGCATTAGAGATTTTAAATCCTTTAAATTCTTCAAAATATTTGGGCACCAAACAGTTACATCAGGCATGATTTTTTAAACTCCACCTCTATTATTGTGTTCATTTGCATAAAGTTACTACAGTATATGACCTGACCAGACTTTTTTTTATTTAGCATGCTTAGTCAGGGAGTGTGACAGGATGTGATTGCATATAAACATAGGGAGGGATGCCATGTGGGACATGGATGGGGGCCATGAGGGACATATGATATAATATTTACCATGTTGTATACACCAAGGGCTATATCAGGCATAATTATTTGACTCCACCTTTTCTTCTTATTCAACAACTCATTTGCATATAAGTTATTATATGAACTGACACCTGAATACATAGTATGCTCAATCAGGGACTGTGATAGCTAGGATGAGACTTCTTATGGAGCTTATGGGACGTCATGTGAGACATAGGGTGGGATGACATATGGGATGCCATGTGGGACATGGGGTGAGATACCATATGGGACATGGGGTGGGATGCCATGTGGAACAGGATGGAATGCCAAGTAGGATATGTGGTGGAATGCCATGCAGGACATAGGGTGGATTGCCATGGGATGGAATGCCATGTGGTACATGGGATGAAACGGGATGTCTTGTGGGACATGGCGTCCCACCCCATTTCAACAAGTCATTTGCATATAAGTTATTATATGAACTGACACTTTCATACATATTATGCTCAATCAGTGACTGTGATAGCTAGGATGAGACTTCTTATGGAGCCTATGGGATGTCATGTGGGACATGGGGTGGAATGCCATGTGGGACATGGGGTGGGATGCCATGTGGGTTATAGGATGGGATGCCCTGTGGGACATATGATGGAATGCCATGTGGGACATGGGATGTCATGTGGGACATGGGATGTCATGTGGGACATGGGGTATGATGCCACATGGGAGATATGGTGGTATGCCATGTGGGACATGGGATGGGATGTCGTGTGGGACATGGGGGTAGGATGCCATGTGGGACATGGAGTGGGATGCCATGTGGGACATGGGGTGGGATGCCATGTGGGACATGGAGTGGGATGCCATGTGGGACATGGAGTGGGATGCCATGTGGGACATGGGGTGGGATGCCATGTGGGACATGGGGTGGGATGCCATGTGGGAATGGGGTGGGATGCCATGTGGGACATAGGATGCCATGTGGGACTTAAGTGTGAGATGCCATTTTTATAATTGGCCGGATCATATGATATGGGTGTCAATTTGCACGGGCATGCGAACCATGGCGGTATTTACCGTTCTAGTTAATTATTGAGATGGGGTACTACTTGCACTGTACAAGAACACACTTTGCCCATGGACCTTAAACCCTAAATAATAACAAAATTGATAATAATGATAATAATTATGTATAAATACATAACAAATTATCTTGGATTTACAATTATGACATCACCTACTACACTCTGTAAGGTCAAGTTTCAACACATGGGTGAAATATTTGAAGTGAAATTCAAGTCCTAAAAGTTAAAGACATCTACATGATGTTTGTACCAATTTCTTTATTTGATAGTCCTGTATCATATAAATGAACATAACTAAATCACGGGAATGTTCCTTTCAATTTTGTGTCTAACTTCTACCTTTTTTTTTTTTTAACATCAGCACATAGCAACTATACTATTCTGCTTCTATTCTTAGTATCAGCCAGGGACGGATCCAGGATTTTCAAAGTGTGTGTGGGGGTGGAAAGGGGAGGGGGTGTTCAAGCCTTGAAATTTGAAGTCAAGTCATGAAAATGTGCGACCTTAGTGTTAGAAGTATATTGGTGAAATTCCAAATTGGAGGGGGGGGTGGGGGTGGGAGGGGCCTTGACCCCTCTGGATCCGCCCTTGTCAGCCATATTGATCCATGGGTAAATATCATGTTACCTGCAGGTAAATGTAAGTTCTATTTTTAATTTTATAGATATACCAAAATGCAATATAGCAGAGGTGCAGTACAGTGATAAAGTATTGCAGAAGACAGGCACAGTAATCTGTGAGTGTGATGGAAATCCTGAGGTTCAAACTGGAAATTACTCTTTTTATGAAAATGATGTAAAAGTCAGTGATAATCTGGTAACTGAGAGGACATTCTCCTTTAGTTACAATGTTACGGACAGCACTCTTGAAACACAAGTGAAATGCAGTGGTACAAATGAAATCGGAATGGGTTTCTCTGAGGATGTGACAATCACTTCTTTCTCTGGTAAGTTGTGCCTTCTATTTAAACATACAGTAGCATGTTGTTTTAAAGTATGATTGTTTTATTCATAAAAAGGGAATAATCTTTGACCAGAATTGTGAGATATTCTTTTCAACTCTTTCATATGTTACATGGCAGTGTTTTTGTTTCTTCCTTTTTTGGGGTGATTATTTATGCATATTGTTGTGATTTTATCTTTAATTTGTACTATTTAAAAAATGAATTTTTGCTCAGAAGCCCAAATATCCAGAATCAAAGAATTATTTCCTTGTTTATAGGGTTGCATGATATTTCGATATTGACCCATACAGATATGCGTGATATTGAGTTTATGTGTCATATTGATATGGGCTACACTGATATTGCACTATGCATGAACTACCGTAACAATGAAGTTAACATGACTACCAAACATGTGCTTTTTCTTACTTCACAACCACAAAAAGTTAATCATATCAAGGTTCCATGCAATCAGTAATGACAAAAGTCATCATAATGTTATTGAAGTCAACAATTTTTCAATAAATTTTACACAAAAATGTTTTTCCATGGACAGGAAAAACTGAATTCTAGTCATACCTTGTGAAATTGTTGGAGCTGATTCAGGCCATACATTAGGCCTAACATTGAGAACCCGATTCGGGGCTGAATAATGCTCAAATGTTGGGTCTTAATTCAGAGGCTAAATATTTAAATGAGCACGACATTGGGGATGACTGTGGAGCATGACATGAGGCCGACATTCAAGCACTACATGAGGCCGATTTTTGAACACTTGAACCAGACATTTAATGTCAGGGCTTAATACAGAGGCTAAATATTTAAATGAGCATGACTTGAGCTCGACACTGCATGAGCCCAATATCAGGCTGACATTTAGGCAGAACATGAGGACGATTTTTGAGTACAACATGAACCGACATTTAAACACAACATGAAGCCAATTTTTGAACATGACATGAACCCGACATTCAAGCACAATATAGGCCAATTTTGTCGGGGCTCAATTACAGAGGCTAAATATTTAAATGAGCATGACATGAGGCCTACATACAAGCACAGTATGTGGCCGACTTTGAAGCACAACATGTACTCGATCGGGTTCATTCAATGTTGGGGCTTAATACAGAGGCTTAATATTTAAATGAGCATGAAATGAGCCTGACACCGCACGAGCCTGATATCAGGCCGACATTGAGGCTAAATATTTCAATGAGCACGACATGAGGCTGACACTGGATCAAGAAACAAGCATGAAATAGAGGCTGACCACCAGTATGGAGCGCAGGACATGAAAATGACACTGTTGCACTCTCTGGAAAGTTTTAAATGGAGACAGAGAAATTAAATTTTCAAAAATCAACTGTTTATTTCAAGTTCTGATCATATTGAAAAACAATAGTAGACTGTAAAAATGAACAAATGTCCATTACAAAATTATTGTTTTAAAACACCTAAAAAATACATAAAAAGATAATGGAGACTTATACTGAAGGAATTGTTTGGTTGTTAAGAACCAAAAGGTTTTGTGGTTGCAATGCTTTTTTTCCATTTGCTGATTGATTTACAAGTTTTGTATTAACTGTCATGTCATTGCATATCATAAAATATTTGTTCCATGATATTTATTTATTAGCCATACCCGGCATGCCAATCAATACAAACAGAACCTGTTGACAACATTAGCATGTCCCAATAATTAACAACATTATCATAGAAGTATGATGCGAAAACAGTATACTCATTTATCCTATTTCAAGAATTTGTATGCCCTGCCTACTCATTAATATTCATGACATCACTACCACAACTGTAGAACATATGTACATACCACCACCTGTGTACCACATTTTGACAAAGTCTGATATACCGTTCAAGAGATATGGTGTTAACTTAAGCCACACCCAGCATGCATATCAATACAAGTACAGTAGAACCTGTTGACAAAATTAGCATGTGCATAATAATCAACATGATGCAAAAACAGTACTCATTTATCCTATTTCAAGTATTTTTAAGCCTTGTAGCCTTGTCTACTCATTAATATTGATGACATCACTACCACAACTGTAGAACATATGTACATACCATCATCTGTGTGCCACATTTTGACAAAGTTCAATATATACCGTTTATGAGATATGGTATTAACTTAAGCCATACCCAGCATGCAAATCAATACAAATAGAACCTGTTGATAAAAGAAGCATGCGCATACCCCAATGAAATCAAGACTAGAAAACTTTGGTTTTCCATGGAATCAAAGCCTGGAAAGCTTAGATTTGATTGTGGGAATTCTAGGGTTTTTCCCTGGAAAAGCCTGGTTTCCGTGACTCATGAAGAGTTAAGATAAGACAGGACAAGCCCAGTATTAAAACCGAGGAATACCCAGGTATTCCTTAACTGAAAGAACAGCCTGGAAAAGGCAAGAAAAGCCTGGTATCCTCGAACCTGGGATATTCAGGGTTTTCTGTATTGATGGTAATTCAGACAGGAACTTCAAGCCTTGTTCCCCTGATTCATGATGAAGAGCCAAGATAAGACAGTAAAAGCCCGAAAACCCCGTAATACCATGGGAAAGCCAGGAATGCAGAGAGAGAAAGGGAGGGAGGCAGGGTAATTTTTTTCACAATTAAGTTTAATACTGGGCAAACAGAAATTACTTCTACTACAACACAAATTAATTAGGAAAAGAAAATCTGTTAAAGGATTAGTTCAGGGATCAAGTAAATCCATCAGATATGAAAGAGGACTATAAAAGAAACAAAATGAAAAAGCATTCAAAAATAGTATTCCGTTAAGGACATTAAGTTTAAAGCTCAGTATCATCAGTAGAAACTAATGAAATTATACTAGTTGCGATACAACATTTTCAAATTCCTTAGCATTATGTATGTATTCTATCATATTTTGTTTTGTGATTTGGTGGTGTAAAAGCCCTCAGGGGTATATATGTGAGTAAAATAGTCAAATAAAATCTATCAAGGGAAGTAATATAATTTAACAGCTTTCATAAGAAAGTTCAAAGAAAAAGACTTCAACACTAAGAGAGTGAAAAATAATGTAAAGGTAAGGGGCCTAACCTTCCACAGTCGACTTACTACACCACTCATTTACAGATTAGAAACAGCTTTAAACTTGAAAATCTCCTAACAAAAAAGGGATATTGAATTACATAGTTTCTTCACATTTTGTTTCTATTAAAATCCTTTTTCATATAAAATAATTTAGATAAACTTGCATGGCCACAGCCAATTTTTGGGGGTTGGCCCTATAACAATCATTTTATCATATCAAAATTTATAATCAAATTTTGACCAAGTGACAATATAGCATGACAGCTAAAGCAATTTAAACTGGACAAAAATCAGATTTAATTGAACACTGCTGTGAAATGTTGTGGCACAAAGCTTCGCACATTTGATTTGATGGATAAAACAATATCACGCAATATCTCACATTTTAACCAACCAAAATTGGCGTATTAATGCAAAAAAGTACAAGTGTAATGACCATATTCCCTAATAAACACCCCCTTAAATAAACGCTCCATGTTGTTTTTGGCAGTGACAATCGTGAAGTCACACATAAATTGATTGGTAATATCTTAATCTTAGATACACAGTGTGATTTAATACTAGGCTTCTGCCAAAACTCATTTCAAAACTGTAAAACTGCCCCCTCCTCCCCAAAAAAACAGTCTAAAAAGTTGAAATTGCTATGCAGAAAAGTTTCGACATGATTGCTTGTATGGTTTTTCCTGTACACGTGACACAAAATTGTGTACACTTACACACACACACCCAATAACTTTACACCTCCAGAAAATATGATCCAATTAAAACATATTGCTCAAACTCCATTACCCTTGATTATTAATCCTAAATAAATAGCCCACGAATTTCAAGAAATGGAAGTAAATTTACTTACACTTTTAAATTTTAGGCCATCTAATTTACAATACAGACAGGATCAAATAAATATGCTCTAGCTATCACAATTTTTGATTAGCAGTAACTTTTTCATTGATAAAATCTCTCTTAAGCTATGTGACTTAACTTTGACCTGGCTGCCTCATGTCATGATCAACTGAATTGCATAAGATGGAAAGTGCAATATAGCCCAACATACATGGAGGTTTTTGAAGCCTTACTCTAAACCCAAGTTACCTTACCTGTTAGGGTGTAATGTTATGCTTCAAATACTCCCTGTATGGTGGGCAAATTCCCATTAAGCTATCCTACCAATCTTTCCGTTTTCAACCCATCAAAAATATTAAACAATGGTATGATAAGATTTCATTCAAAATCATACAATTTTTACCTAAATAGTTCAAAATGATCACTCACTCAAGACAAACAGGTCTATAAAAAGGTTAGTAGCAGAGGAGAGATCTCTCGTTAGGCTTAGGCCTAGTGTTAACACTCAGTGTAGGCCTATGTATGTACTTCATACAAGCAATATTGCACTGTCAGGGCAAGTAAAGAAAACATGACATTGCAACTTGTTTCCTTGAAGAATGTTCTTTTATTCTTCATCTACAGTACTTCAGGACAAAGTTGAAATAGTTAATTTTGCATCTCTTTTTCTGGGAAAACTGTAATTGATCTTGAGTTGATATTTGGTTGGGTGGTGGGAGGGTGATAAAAGGTATGTCCTTCTATAGTGGGTCATGTACCTAAAGGTCAAAGGTTAAGTAAATGATTAAAAAGAGAAAAGTTTGCATCTCTTTTTTATGGGAAACCATAATTGATCTTGAGTTGATATTTGGTGGGGTGATGACGAGTTTGTATACTTCCACATTTTTTTTAATTCTCCTTTGGTGCTATTTCAAGTGTTTGATCTCAAAAGGTACAAATGTTTCACAAAAACCTACCATTTCGGCCCAGAATGTGTTTCCAGCTACTAGGCTAATTCATGTATAAGTGTTTATTGCAAAATGACAGGGTGGAGGAACAAGAGAAAACATTGCCTTGTATGACATAACCTATTATGTATCCTTCTCTGATGAGGCATGCAGTGTATTTTGGTGAAACTTTATGTTGGTGAAGAATAACTATTATTTTCCAGTCCAGTCCATTCAACATATAGTTCTACTTGTGTTTTTAAAAGTATGATGATTGTAACTTTTGCAACTTTTGTTTTTCTTTATCATGTGTGATGTTCATGTTACTTTTAATTATCATTGTGCTACTGAATATAAGTCTTATTCCTTATTCTTTGTTGTTTTGGCATTCATTCAAGATTCTTATATGACTATGTTTAATTTGCTTGTTGCTGACATAACAAGTAGTATAATGTTGATACCTCGGTAAATTGAGATCATTAGATAAAAATTCATCCTTAATTTACTTTTAATGTAGAGAAAAACGTATAAGTAAGAATGTCATGCTCATTCGTAATTAGAATGTGGTACTCAGAGAAAAATACTAAGTCTAAATGTTGTGTCCATGTCAGCCTTAGATAAAAGACAACGGCAAAATGTCGTGTCCATGTCGGCTTTAGAAAAAAGTCAAAGTCACAATGTCATGCCTGTGTCAGCCTACTTGACTGTCGTGCTGATTTTCTGTCAGGAAAAAAAGATTAAGTTAAAAATGTCATGCTCATGTCGTGCCCATGATAGCTTTAGAAGAAAAATAGTATAAAATGTTGTGGTCATGTCGGCCCCAACTTCTATGTCGTGCTCATGTTGTGTCTACAACATTGAACAAAATTTGATTGTCAGCCCTAAATTTTAATGCCGGCCTCAATTCGGGGCTTAGTTGGCTCCATGTCAACCTAACAATTCTGTACAGGATTACCTCAAATTTATTTTCATCATTTGTTTAGATACAGCAAGTGCAATTATTGAGAATTTAAATCTTGAAACAGGCCTGCTTTCCAATTATCTGGAGCTCCAGCTTTTAAAAAATCTGGAGCTCCTGCAGCTTTTTGAAAGTCTGAAATGTTCCAATTTCCAGATTTTCCATTTCAGATTTTTATTTTGATAATCAGAAATTTCTAGAAAGGATTTAGTACTGAAAACTTGTAAATGCTAGTTGGCCCTTGTAAATGCTAGTTGGCCCTTGTAAATGCTAGTTGGCCCTTGTAAATGCTAGTTGGCCCTTGTAAATGCTAGTTGGCCCTTGTAAATGCTAGTTGGCTCTTGTAATTGCTAGTTGGCCCTTGTAAATGCTAGTTGGCCCTTGTAAATGCTAGTTGGCCCTTGTAATTGCTAGTTGGCCCTTGTTAATGCTAGTTGGCCTTTGTAAATGCCAATTGGCCCTTGTAATTGCCAGCTGGCCTTTGTAAATGCCAGTTGGCCCTTGTAAATGCCAGTTGGCCCTTGTAAAAGCCAGTTGGCCCTTGTAAATGCCAGTTGGCCCTTGTAAATGCCAGTTGGCTCTTGTAAATGCCAGTTGGCCTTTGTAAATGCCAGTTGGCCCTTGTAAATGCCAGTTGGCCCTTGTAAATGCCATTTGGCTCTTGTAAATGCCAGTTGGCCCATGTAAATGCTAGTTGGCCCTTGTAAATGCCAGTTGGCCCTTGTAAATATATTTTTTTGTCAGAAACAGTCAGAAAAATCAAGTCAGATAATGTGTTATCTAACGTTTTCTGACACAAGAGGGAGAAAAACCTGAATTTGAGATGATATGGCATATTCTGACCATTTCTGACAAGCTATTTCCAGTGACCAATTTTGTTTCACTTTTTTTTACCATTTCTGTTAAATTTCTTTGACCATTTATGTTCAATCTCTTACCATTGGATAGTGTGAGATCTGACCTGAAATTTGTTCTTTACACCCACTGTTGGGGCTCACTGAGGATTAGAGGTACCTAAACTGCATACTAGCGTTGTGTGTGATCCGGGTAGTCACGTAAGTCCTAGTATCCCGATCCTGGTATTGCGCAATCTCAACAACATGAGGATTCGTAACTACTACAGGGAATTCCGTTGGTGATAAAACCTATCTTTCCCAGTTTTCTTAATGAAAAAATAATTGAAAAAATCATGTTTTTTGTCTTCTTTCTGAATATTTCATACTAAAAAGAACTTATTCTAACAAAATTCAAGTAAATTTCAGTATTTGACAAGCACACAAGTTAATTATCACTTGGTCATTCATGAATTAACTTAGAACTCACGATGTATACACTAGTTTTAACACTTGCGCCTAGGCCCGAGTTCATTGATTCACACAGCATGAAATACTTTTCCAAATGCTTAAAAATACATCCAGTCAATAATAATTGGTAAAAATGGAGTTCCATCTTCATAAAATTGCCTCGAAAATGGCTGAAAGAGCTGTATAGAAAGAACCTCATGTTTTAAGTTTTAAAACTTCCGCGATTGATTAAACATGGCTAATTTCACAAGCTCTGAACATTTGCACATGAATGTCAAGGCCTTAATTATTAATGCAATGTACAACACAACGTTACGTGATATACACTGTATGTTTAGTAGTGTTGTGCGGTAGTCATGTTTTTGTACTACCGGTGGTGTTGCTTACTTGATCACTTCTGATAGTGTTGCCACTACTAGGATTTCCCATATGTATATTCCTTACTAAACTTTCACTTATGTATTTATTTTATGTTAAGTACACAAGGCCAAATTCACATCTAAGCAACATGTATTTAAATATCTTGATAATACCCTGATACCCAGAGTACTTACAAAGAGCACAAAAATCCTTTAAAATTTCTATGAAAAACTCAATTCTATTTGAAAACCCCCCATATTTTCAAAAAATTCCAAAAGAATGCTCCCTAGAGTTACAACCCACGGAAGATTTCAGGCTGTCATTGGTAAAAGTATACCCGATGAGTGTATACTGTAAATATTTCAAAATGTTGCCCCCCAATTTAGTTGGTAAAATCTAGTTAGAACTTGGAGAAGTCGCCATCTTGATTCTATCGTGTATCTTTTCATACTTGAATTTGCGATTTCAGACAACACTTTTTGTTATTTCTAAAGCAATTTTTAGTAAAGAAATAAAGATGGAGCTCCATTGTTCCCAATTATTATTGACCTGAGGTATTTTTGAAGCATTTTCAGAGGTACATGTATATCATACCATGTGAATTCTTGTTAGCCTAAGTTAGCGTTATGTTTACTTGTAAGGTATGTTGACACCGCGTTTTGTGGAGTAGATCATAGTAGCAGGATTGGGGTATGTCTTCCAGGGGCTAGAGTTGATGACGTGAGTTCTCGTGTTGAAACTTACTTGTGTAAGGGTGAAAATACTGTGGTAGTTTCAATAGGTCCAAGTGATAATTTAAGTAGAAATGTTGATTCTGTTAGGCATAGTTTCATGGATTTGTTATTCAAGTTGAAGGACACAGCTTGCAGCGTTCTAGTTGTTGGTCTGTTGCCGCGTAGAGGCAGTTCCTTTATGATAGATAAAATGATGTTGATAAATAGTTGGCTAGAGAGTAATTGTCGTCTGTTTTTGAGTTTGGTTTTGTAAATTTCTGGCATAAGTTTAAATATCGGAATGATTGGTTTATTAGAAATATCGGGTTGATTGGTTCATTAGAGATGGTTTGCATTTAACTAGAAAAGGTGCTCAGGCTTGTGTTCTTGCCAGGGGTGTCAATAGGGCAATTAAGGATCTGAGTCCTTTAAACTACTTACGAGGGTGAAACTTAAACCCACCCATCGGGCATGTTTCTGGGGAAAGGGATTGGTTTTCTACCACGAAAGGGATTGTTTTTCTAGTGGTAGAATTAAGGTTATGTTTTCAAATGTTCGTAGCATTTTGAATAAACATGATGAGCTGCTGGCTGAAGTTTCAATTAGTAGACCTGATATAATTGGTATTACTGAGAGTTGGGTTTATAGTGAAATTAGTGATTAAGAGATTTGTATTCCAGGTTACCCAGTTTTCAGACAATACAGATTAGATACTCTTAATGGTAGAGGAGGTGGTGTTCTACTGTCTGTAAATGACAGTTTTAATTGCAGATAGGACTGCTCAGTTTTCTTTTGGTGTTTGTTGGTGTTGTATATTGATCACCAAAGTCTAGTCCTGAGAGCAATAAGAAATTGCTTGACTGCTTTAGGAAATTTGCTTCTAGGAGGGTTATTGTTTTTGGGGACTTCAATTTTCCAGATATTGGATTGGAATTTATGTACTAGTGGTCCACAAGGTAAAGATTTTCTGGAAGTTGTATCCAGCTGCTTTTCACCCAGCATGTGTTGTTTCCCATGCGTGGTAGTAATTGTCTTGATTTGTTTTTCAGTAGTGAAGAAAGTATGGATAGAAATGTGCTAAGTAGCAGTAAGGTATGGTGTTTGATCATGACCTCATTAGTTTTGATCTGCATTGTTTCACAAAGGTTTCTCTAGCTAATAAACTGGTTTTAGATTTTAAGAATGCTGACTTTGCCGCACTTAAGGATAATTTGTCATTCAATTGGACTTCTTTGCTCTGTGACTTAGATCCTTCTAAATCATGGGATGTTTTTCAAACTAAAGTTTTGGAGGGTGTGAATAGCTTTGTCCCATTAAAGAAAGTATGTAGGCATAATCGGCCAGTGTGGATGTCTTGGGAGGTTTTGCGGGCTGTTTGGAGAAAGAAGTTGTGGCGTTATAAAAACAGTGGGTGTCCTGCAGACCTTGCTAGGTATAAGGATCATGAAAAGTTCATAAAGGGTTTGTTTGATAAGAGATACTAAAGTGCTTTTCGAAAAACGTTTGTCCAAAGCGGTTAAGATTCATCTTAAGTCATTTCACTCTTACGTTTGCTCAAAGCAAAAAACCAAGGAGCTTGTTGGTCCCCTTCAAGGTAATGATGGTGTTACTATCAATAGTGGTAAGGATATAAATGACTACTTATGTATCTGTTTTTACTAAGGAGTCTCTTGCTGATGATGTTGTGGATTACCTTAGTGTGACTCTCCAGTATCCATTAAGGATGTTGATTTTTCAGTTGATGTTGTGTCTAAGAAGTTGAAGGCTTTGAATTCAAATCAGCACCCGGTCCAGATGGTATACATCCTGCTGTCTTACGTGAGTGTTGATGTTGATGTTTCTCTTGGCTCCAGGATTTGTAAATTTGCTGATGACACTATAAGCTGTACAGGATTGTTGATGATGCTAGGGAATCTTCACTTTTGCAAACTGATCTGGATAAGTTAGTTTCTCTGTCCCAAACGTGGCAGATGTCATTCAATGTTGATAAATGCAAAGTTATTCATTTTGGTCAGAGCAATTTGGCTTTTGATAACTGCATGAATGGTTCAAATCTTGGTTGTGTTGATCAAGAAAGGGATCTAGGTGTTGTCATTACTAGTAATCTGAAGCTTTCTAAACAGTGTGCTTTAGCAGCTGCAAGGGCAAATAGGATGCTTGGTTTGATTAGAAGAAATTTTTGTTTTCTTGGTAGAGAAGTTGTCTTTAATTTGTATAAGCAGTTAGTCAGGCCTCACCTTGAGTATGCTATTCAGGCTTGGAGTCCCTTTTATGAGAAGGATAAGTTAGTTTTAGAGCAGGTTCAGCAAAGAGCCACTAGACGTATTCCCAAAATAAGGATCTCTTCTGAATCTAGTTTGCAAATTCTTGGTTTGACCACGTGTAACAGGTTTTTTTAATGAATTGTCCTGTGTCACAATTATATAGTTCAGTTAAACTATGAGATTTAGGTCTAGTCTGTCTTATTGGGTCATGCAAAACAATGGAACCAAAAATGGGCTGATGATAGGTTTAGCGAGTTCATGACGTGATCACAAGTATGATAAAAGAAACGAGAAAGAATGTCCAGACGGTTAACGATATTTAATTCCAATGTTGCGGATAAGCATTTCAGACGAAGCTGCACAAAGATCATGTATTAAGTAACTTGCTATAATACAACTGAAACTTCCACGACGACGACGAGTGAACACACAATTACAATGACGGGGTCGTAGCCTTTGTATTCGGTTATGATAGTAACAATGCTATCACGAAACGCTTAATACGACCCGCACGAGAACACAGGTACGACGTACAGACAGATATAGCATCGACAACCAAGTCAATGTCCACAGCCTTTGATGACCAGTTGTGGTACACTGGCGTGTCTACCCAACCCAGGCTTGAACCCATGGCCTCGTGGTCTGTAGGCAGGTATGATAACCGCTACACCACAGTAGGTAGATATGAAACTTCCAAA
The DNA here is from genome assembly GCA_020152595.1 of Chiridota heheva. Lineage (NCBI taxonomy): Eukaryota > Metazoa > Echinodermata > Holothuroidea > Apodida > Chiridotidae > Chiridota > Chiridota heheva. The sequence goes on from JAIGNY010000630.1 coordinate 47,082, forward strand.
TCCAGTGGCTGCTTTTATATGCACTGCTGGTAAACAAACCCAGTACTCTATGCTAATGGGCAAACACACTGGCATTTAAGGCAATAATCAACACCCAGCGACCCAGCCAAAACAAATTTAAAGATACAATTGATTAACGATATAATGATGAGATAAACTCTGGTGACTTTCTAACTTTGAAAGTCACCTTATTTAATTATAAAAAAACATATTATCTCGTCCTCATCATCTCCACCCTTAAGAACAAAGCCGTGCCTTTGTTAAATAAAAAACACCCGGCCAACATCAATTTGCACCTTTAAAAAAGAAAAATTGGAACCTTCATATGCATACTTAAAAACAGAATACTTTAATGGAAATTACATCAAATAAACAAAGATATACAAAATAAAAAAATGGTATCCACATCAGATAACTGATCAAAAAGTTTGCAAATTCATGTTGTTGCTCTTCATTCTCCTCTTGTAAGAACAGAGCTGTGTCTTTGTTTCAGTAAATAAAAAGAAATTCACACCTCAGAAACAAAAAATTCAGTAAAAACCTATACCGACTATAAAACTTCTTTGTTCGATTTATCAGGAATATAACATTTATATATATTAACCACAAATTTTAGAAAGTGCATCTGCGTTGGCATTTTCTTTGCCTTTACGATATTGTATTCTAAATGAATTCGGTTGCAATGAAAGGGACCAACGAGTAAGTCTACTTTTGCAGTTTTTTATTTGATCTAACCCTCTCAATGGGCGATGGTCTGTCTTAATCGTGAATTATCTACCATCAAGGTAGAAATCTAATTTCTTCACTGCCCAAACAATGGGTAAGCATTCTTTTTCAATTGTAGAATAATTTATCTCACGCTTCTTCAATTTCCTATCCATCTGGCTTAGCACTGCACCCAATCCTCTATCTGAAGCTTCTGAATTTGGAATTCAGTATTAAAATTCAGACTTTTCAAGACTAGCCCACAAGTTAAACTGTCCTTCATTTTGTTAAATGCTGTCTCGCACTTGTCATTCCACTTGACATTTGTGGGGTTGGATTTCTTTGTGAGGTCTGTGAGTGGACTCGCAACTGTTCCGAAATTGGATATGAGTTTTTGGTAATAACCACTTAAACCAAGAAAAGACTTTACATCACTCTTGGTAACAGGTCTCAGAAATGACCTGACTGCATCTACCTTCAGCTGGTCTGGGTGAACCTCCCCACTTCCGATAACATAGCCTAAATACTTGACTTGACTCCCTCCAATCAAGCACTTACTTGGCTTTACCCTTAATCCTGCCTTCCTAAGTCTTTCAAATTCTGCCTTGACATGGCTTCTATGGCTCTCCCATATGTCTGAAAAAATAATATCATCAATATACATTATGCCTTAGCGAAATCAGAAAACCCTCGAATCACTGTATCTATCATTCGTTGAAATGTGGCAGGGGCATTGGCATACTAAGTGGCATAAACAAATATTCATATAGACCAAATGGGGTGAAAAATGCCGATTTCTTTCAGGCTATGGGATCTGCTAATACCCCTTAGTCTCCCGAAGTCTCTCTAAGTCATTTCATTATGTGTAATGAAAATGATTGAACCCTGGTGCTGTGTGTTCCCTTTCCATTAGTACCATTTATTTTCCATTAATTTTCATCTTGCTTTTATCAGTTGGGATATAAATTTACCACTATCGTTTCCACTCGTTGGCTGGAAGCTCTTTGGTTGAACGGATGCCAGCCATGTTAGTATGGCTGCTGTCAGTGATGGCTTGCCGTCCGAGGATACGACAAAAACCTATACCCTAATGTTTAAAGCCTTGTGTTAAGACAGGAAAATCTCAGTTTTAAGATCTTTGTGAAAATGAAACCATTTTACTTTTTTTCACTCACAATGCTTATTCATGATGTTTAAAGCCCATTCATGTCTTCAAAACTTGTTTTTACAGTGATTTTAGTTACTTTTACTAAAGTATATACTGGGCTACTTTTTACTCCGTAAAATTGTCTGACGAGCTCTCCAAAGTACGGTTAAAGTTCAAAACACTGCATTTTAATGGGTGTATCATGTTGTAGATTATTAGAGGAAATGTTTTTTCAGCATCGGGCAAATGAAATTAACTTAACATTTATGAAGATTAATGTGTAAATCTTTGAAATTTTGTTATGTTTACAAAATGTATTTTCTAACCATAGTTGTGGTGGAATTTACCTTTGACCCCGCCAATGTCAGCAATCAAGCAAAACATAATGGCACCATGAATTGAATGTAACATAGCTTTTGTTAGAAGCATTACTTTTCAGGCATCTGTAGTCATTCACAACTAACCTCGTTTGGCACATATGACCTGACTGTTAAGGTGCCATTAAACCCAAACAAACAAACTGAACACAACTCATACAGGAAAGTTGAAGCTTGTGGATTTTTAACATGATGAATAATTGCCCAAAAATGGAATAAACTTCAAATAAAACTTTAAAAAAAACATAAAAATATCAGGTATGACAACAATAAAATCAATAAAAGCAATCAATTCTTCTTTCATTGTGATGGGTTGAGCTTTAACATCATTGATGTCTAGTTAAATGTAAGTTATAACCCAAATGAGCTATCAGTTACAAAAGCTATACCCCAATTTAGCTATAGTTTTGGACAAATCCCACACGGGATATTAAACTCAATTAGCATATGTGCCAGACAGTATTTTAACACCCCAGCCAATGAAAACATAGTTTTATTTCAATCGGAGATATTCGGTGGTATTTCTCGAGCCAGTGTTATTATATATATGCTGCATTTTATCGGATTGTGCCGAGCGAAATCCAAAGAAAATCAGGATTTTGAGGTAGCTTCGCATAAGCCCAAAATCCCTCAAAGGATGTTGAAGTATAAACTAAGTTTTTTAGATTGGTTTACATTTTGTCTATTCAACATCATTAACAAACAATTTCAGGCCGAAATTTATAAGATTTAACTTCAAATTTAATCCTAAGAAAACCCTTTGGAGTATGTTGTATTGCTGCCTTAGTCACTTCCAATCCATGGGTGTATTTTTTATTCTATGTGTATTCATTGTAGTTGCTTTCAATTTGTTTGCAAAAGTTTCTCAAGCTTTCAATATGGGAAGATAAAAAAAAAAGCTCTATTAAACTGAAAATTTGGCTGCATGCAATTTCTCTTCTCTTTGATGTATTTAGCTTTGCTCTCAATTTATTTTGGGCTTGGTATCCAGTGAACAAATTATTACAGTGCAATAGTATTCCAACTTTTCTGTTGTATATTATGAAAGTTAAAAATCATTGACTGTATTACAGGGTAAGAATATTTTTTGCAATATGAATTAATTTTGTACCAGATCTTAGTGAGCTGAATACCTGTATATCATTTTATAGTACACAATACCCTGCCAAAATGTTTTCTGACTCCAGACACATGTATGATAATTTTCCTGGGCAGTGGGGTGGACTGTTATGGGCAAGTGGAATGGTAATTTTAGTGTACTGTTTTTTTACATAAAAATTGTCAGCCTAACCAAAAGGAGACAGAAACCCCAAGACTTAATATTCAACATCAAAACCTTTTATTTGCAGTAAACAGACATGAAAAATCATTCTTCAACATGTTTTTTTACATGGCTTAGCTCAGTTGACTGTAGGGCTGCACACTTGACAACCATGGGGGTCTATAGTGTTATGCGGCACAGGAAGAAACTCATTTTTTTTTAACTTTCTTAAAAACTGTGAGATGATAATAATCTGTGGTATAAATTACTATATCTACATCAGCATCACTTCCCAAAGTTTGCTCAATTTCAGCTTAAGCTGTAATGATAAGTAGAGGACTTGATGGCAGTATGATGATCCAAAGAAGATGCCTCATAAGAAAACTGTCAGTGTTTGTAAAGTTGATTGACAGTTAAAGTTGAATTTCTACAAGTGGCTATTACAGTAATTCTAAATCAGAATTGTGATGTCACAGTTTTTACTTATTCTTTTGTAAATTGATTACCTCCAAATTAGGTCCCAATTCCTCCATCATAAATGTACATGAAAATTTATTATAGGAATATTTTTTTAGAAATTACGCCAAACACCTGAATTTGCACACCATTTCATTTAGCGTACCAGTTACTTAAGTCACTTGATATATATATCCTATTTTCCTGTAATATGTACAAATTATACTTTTTTTTACCCTATACACAATTCAATTTTCAAATGTTTTCCCATTTAAAACCAGATAGTTCATAGGTTTGAGAAGCATCACAAAACTACCCAATTCATAGTGCTGAAACACATAAACTGTAAATACGAGTTAGGCAATAGTAAAGTAATAGTTTTGACACCATGCTAATGCTGTAAAAAAATTGAATCTCATTGATATGCGTAGTGGGTGTGGCTAAATATGATTTTGCTAAATATAGCTCGTAAACACGGTATCTCCAGAATGACACATTGTGTATACATATGCCATAAATGGTACATACTGTAGGTAAGCCATAGTGCACAGATGTTCCCTATTGTTTTTGGTGATGATGTCACACATATTACATATCATTCACGTCTAAACAAACTTTTTGTTCTCCAAAAAAGGTAGTCCATTTGATTAGTGTGAATCGCCATGCTCTCCTCAAAATCTTCAGGTTCACCATTCGTGCCAAGCTTGAATACGGCAATATTGTCTACTGTGCCGCTCACAACTCATACCTCAACCACATCAACACCATCCAAAATGAAGCCCTCAGGCTTTGTCTAGGTGCCTACAGGACCTCCCCAATCACCAGCCTTCATGTTGAAGCCAATAAACCCCCCTTTCTACTTAGATGAAGAAAGCTTAGGCTCTCCTATGCTTTTAGGGTCCTCACCAACACCCAGAACCCTCTTTACAACCTCATTAGGTACCCCAATTTCTCCACCCTTTTTTATAGGACTAAAACCCTATCCCCTTCCTTCAGCTTACGCATTAAATCAGACCTCTTCCATCTCGGCATCAACCCCACCATTCTCGGCACCTTCTCCAGGCCCACTTTTCCTCCTTTTCCACCTAGGCCTCTCCACTCATCACAAAACTTAAACCCACCCTAACCTCTTCATCAATCTCCACAACCAAATCAAAGACCAACTCTCAAATTACACCTCCATCTATACTGATGGTTCCAAGGAAGGCAACAAGACAGCTGCTGCTGCCGTCATCCAAGACATCACCCTCAGTAGCAGACTTCCCGGCTACTCATCCATCTTTTCAGCCGAGGCTAAGGCCATTCTCCTTGCCCTCAACTTTATCTCCGCTCAGCCACTTTGCCATTTTCTCCGACTCAAAGGCTGTTCTCACTTCATTACTCAATCTTAAATGGGATAACTTCACATCCCACCTCCTCCTCCGGAAACTTCTTTCACCCACCCTTTGCAAGAAAAGTGTTCTTTTCTTCTGGATACCCAGCCATGTTGCATCCTTGGCAATGGCAGGGCTGATGCAGCTGCTAAGCTTGCCCTCAACCTCTCCCGTACTCCTTTTCCCACAATCCTCTCTGACATCAAACTGCTTATCGCTTCCCTTTTCCATGACCGCTGGCAAACCTCATGGAACTCCCAAATTGATAACAAACTCCACTTCATCCAGCCTACCATTCTGATCAAACCCACCATCATTAACCTCTCTCGTATCAACAACGTTCATATTACCCGTCTTAGAATAGGTCATACCCACCTCACTCACTCCCACCTTCTTATTGGCTCCCCCAACCCCTCTGCAACAATTGCTATTGCACCCTCACAATCCACCACGTTCTCCTTGCTTGCCCCCTGTACAACCTTCCCAGAGCTCCCCACAACTCAATTGCTGAGTTCTCCCAGAAAAATCCTCCAGATAAAATTATCTCCTTCCTTCATCATGCTTCCCTCTATAACAATATTTAATTCTCCTCTCCACCCTCTCTTTCTACTTTGGTTTTGTTTCACCCATGCACCTCCTCTCTCAATCACAGCTTTCTGACTTTTTGTTATTGAATTTCTCTCATTCTCCCCCTGTTTCTTTCCTACCTCTAGAATGATCTGACCTCTCATGCACAAATTGACCATCGTTGTCGTGGTGCTGCTAAGACTTCATCAAACAAACAAACAAACATTGATTAGTGGTATAAACTATTTTCACCACGCTGTACCTTTGTTTGCTAAACATAACATTCTCTCTATATACCATATTACAAGTTGGTATCTTCATGCATCAATGGCATCAATCTAAGCTCCCCTTTCTTTTCGGTACTTTTTTCTGTGGCCGTAATAGTATTCATCCATATTCAATAAGAAACTCTTATCAACTTAATCTCCCACTAAATAGGCTTACCTCTTCTCAACATTCCATTCGTTTTATAGGTCCCAAACTCTGGAATTCTTTCCCTTCCTATATAAATGCATTAGCCTCAAAATCTTTATTTAAAAACTATTTAAAAGCGTTCTTATTCTCACATTATAAATAAGGCCCTGCCTTTATATGATCTTGGATCAATTTCATCCTGACTGGTTTGCGTTTTTTCAAATTTGTCTTTTCATGCAGTTTCCCATTTTGTAGTATCTCTCTTTATTTGATCACATTTTTTGCCATATTTTATCTAAATACAACTAGTGTTACACAATCATTGTTATAATTATTTGTGTGTGTGTGTGTGTAAGTGGGGAGTGGGGAGTGTTAAGCGTTTCGTGATAGCATTGTTACTATCATAACCGAATACGCAAGCGACGACCCTGTCATTATAATTGTGTGGTCACTCGTCGCCAATATGTATAGTGAGCAGGGCTTGATATTTTTATTTTGCTGAAAAGAGCTTATAAACATGGTATCTCAAGAATGATAAGCTGCATTCATGTCATGTATGTGGTACACAGACAGCCTATGGGCTCTAGATGTGCTCATTGTTTTTTTATGGTGATGTCAAGCACATTAATGATTAGGTGGGGTTTAATGGAAAAATCTTGAAATGGACATATGTCTGCTTTGTTTCATAGTTGGTCTAGTTATGATGTAAGCTTTGTGTGTACATGCTTTCATTAACATGCATATATAGTGGGCAGGGTTTTAAATGATATTGCTAAAAAGAGCTTGTAAACTTGATATCTAAAGAATGATAAACTGGATTCATGTCCTACGTGGTACACACTTAACACATGGTCCGTATATGCGCCTTATTGGTTTTGGTGGTGATGTCATGCATATCAATGAGTAGGTGGATTTTAATCTAAAAATCTTCAAATGCTCATGTCTGTTTTAATTCATACTTTGTATATTTATGTTTTTAGCTAGTGTATGCTGTATAAAATTGTTGAATTTCTTTAATATACGTAATGGGCGGCACTAGATATGGTTTTGCTGTAAAGAGCTTGTAAACACAGTAAAACAGCAGGACAGTACATTAGATACCAGTCAACTGTGGTACACAGATAACCTATTGTCCATTTGTGTGCCCTATAGTTTTTGGTGATGATCTCTTGCAAATTGATAAGTTGGGGAAGTTGACTTAATATAGAAAGATCTTGAAAAAGAGATGTCTGCTTGTATCATACTTCCATGTTATTTGTCAGTTATTGTGTACATGCTTATGTTGACAACATGTTCTATGCATGCCTTAATGTGAAATTTGATCATACTCAAAAAACTTGTAAACACATCGCACACATATCGTACAGTATGTTGTACACAAATGAGTTTATGGTCCGTATAGTATGTGACCTGTTGTTTGGTAGTGATGTCATGT
>JAIGNY010000631.1:5000-10000 GCA_020152595.1 Chiridota heheva
CCCGCGATGCGTACCGTGCAAACGCTTCTTTAAATTACGCTCCGGTGACATCCATCTCACGTGTTACGCGTGCAGATTATGCTGCGAGTCAAATCCCTGTACTCTTTGCAGCGATTGGGATCAAGCGGTGTGGTTGGAGCACAGACTCCACCGCGACCGGTATTTTCAAAGAGCGGCGGAGAAAGTGGAGAAGCGACGGTCCGATAGGCCCTCTTCGTCTCCCCCCCCCCCCCGCCGCCGCCGCCGCCACCCAGGCTTGAAGTGCACCCACCTCCCGTCCAGGAGGCGGGGCCGCCTCCCACTTTCTGTCACGGGGCCTTCTTCAGCTCCTCCCCCTCGCCAGGAGTCCACTTCGTGGACCAGCAGAGGGGCCGGGGCGGGGACCAGTCGACGCTCCTTCCCCGCTGCACGCAGAGCGAGTACCTCTTCCCGAGGGAAGGGGAAGACCAGGGGACGGCGTTTTTTACCCCCCCCCCCCGTGAAACGGGGTTCCAGTCGGGGGGCGTCTACAGGAATTTTCAGAGGCTTGGGAGAGAATCACCACCGACAAGTGGGTGCTCCGAACCATTCGGCAGGCTTACCGTCTAGAGTTGACGTCTCCCCCGCCTCAGGGAGGGGTTTTTCGACCCACTCCCACGCCTCGTCGGGGCGACCTCGCCGAGTTGTTGAGGTCAGAAATCGGGGAGTTGCTGGCGAAGAACGCCATCACCTTCATCCCGAACCCTCCCAGGAACCTCGTAATGTCCACGTTTTTTCTGGCCCCCAAGAAGGGGAACAAGTGGCGCCCGATAATCAATCTCAGACCGCTCAACAGGTTCATCCGACCGTTGAAGTTCAAGATGGAGACTCTTCGCTCCATCCTCCCTCAGTTGACGAGGGACCTGTGGGCCACCTCCGTCGACCTCACGGACGCATATCTCCATGTGCCGATGTTCGAGGAACACAGGCGTTTTCTGGCGTTCCAATTCGAGGGTGTCACGTACACGTTCAGGGCGTTACCCTTCGGGCTTTCGACTGCCCCCCAGGGTCTTCACCAGGATTACGAGGGTTCTAGCGGCCTTCTTACGAAGGCAAGGCATCATAATCTTTATGTACCTCGACGACTGGCTGATCGTTGCGGTAGACGCAGCCACCGTCGCGAGACACACGAACGTGGTCATACGGGTGGCACAGGACTTAGGGTGGGTGATCAACCTCGCCAAGTCCAACCTGGTTCCGTCTCAGACTCCCACTCTTCTGGGGGCGGTCCTGGATTTTCCACACGGTCGTATTCGACCGACGGAGGAACGGATCCTTGCCGTGAGGGCGGAAGCCGACGTCCTTCTCTCGTTACCGGCCTCGCCGGCGAGAACCTGGCTGGTATTCTTGGGGTACTTAGCCAGCCTCGTAGATGTAGTCCCCATATGCAGGTTTTACATGCGGGATCTACAATTTCATCTACTGAGTCATTTCGTCCCGTCCAGGAGAGACCTCAGCGTCCTCGTTCCCCGTACGCGGGCGGTGGTCCCCCACATTTGGTGGTGGTGCGTCCACTCTCACCTGTCACAGGGAGCGATTTTTCCGCCCGTCAGACCCTCGATATCGGTGGTGACCGATGCGTCTTTGACGGGGTGGGGAGCGCATTTAGCGTGGTCTAAAGTCGCGAGATTTTGGACGGGCGCTTGGTGCGATCAGCACATCAATCTATTGGAACTAGAGGCGGTACGTCGGGCTCTTGTTCACTTCCTGCCTCAGGTCCGGAACAAGACTGTTTTAATACGCACCGACAACACCACGATAGTGGCGTTTATCAACAGACAGGGAGGCACGAGATCCCGCAGCCTTTGGATCTTAGCCAGGTCCCTTCTGTCTTGGTACATGTTGAACAAGGTCACGCTCCAGGCGGTCCACCTGCCAGGCACGGAGAACACGATTGCGGACCTGCTGTCCCGCCTCCGGGGAGCCCCCACAGAGTGGGCCCTTCTCCCACGGGTGGCCGAGGCGATCTGGTTAACCTTCGGTGTTCCGGACGTGGATCTGTTCGCGTCCGTGGACAACCACAAGCTACCAATTTTTTGCGCTCTTACACCCGACTCGCGAGTCTGGGCGGTCGACGCGTTCACGATCGGGTGGGCCCACTTCGTGGGCTACGCCTTCCCGCCGTTCGTTCTCGTGTCGAGAGTCCTGAACAAGGTGGTGTCCGATCAGTGTTCCATGTTTCTTCGGGTAGCTCCCAATTGGCCCGGCCAACTGTGGTTCCCTCAGTTGCTCAATCTTGTCGCAGGTTTCCCGTACGAACTTCCGGTCACGGACGAGTTAGTCTCCATACCGGGCTCCGGCAAACTGCACCACAATCCAAGAGCACTCCATTTGACTGTGTGGCCTCTATCCGCGAATCCCTTGTGTCGCAAGGTCTTTCTGAGGCAGCTTCCCAAATGGCGGCCTGTAGCCGGAGATCTTCCACTTTGGGAATGTATGCTTCCAGGCTCGGAATGTTCCGAGACTAGTGCCGGGATAGATCGGTTTCTCCGCATACGGCGCCTCTTGGTAACGTAGCGGATTTTGTGTTGGTCCAGTTTAATCTGAATAAATCCATCAATACGGTCAAGGGGTTCCGGACGGCCATCGCGGCCATCCACCAGGGCTTCTCAGACGGCTCGACTGTCACCGACGCGCAGCCTCTGGAAAGTGTGATTAAAGGTATGTTCTTGCGGCGGCCTTCAGTTCGGAACCTTGCTCCCCCTTGGGATATGCAGGTGGTCCTCGAGATTTTGGCGCGTGCTCCGTTTGAGCCTCTGCCAGATTGTCCTCTCAAGAAACTGACGATCAAAACGGTGTTTTTGCTCTCCGCAGCCTCGGCTAGGCGGAGGGGCGCTCTTCATGCGCTTTTCCTCAAAGAGGGTCATATTCGCTTTGAATTGGGGGCGTTCGCCTCGTACCCGACCCGTGACCCGTCCTTCTTAGCGAAGAATCAGACGTTCGAGTTTTACCGGAACCTATTTTCCTTCCGTTGCTTGCTACGTTTTCTGATACGACAGAGGACAAGGTCTGGTGTCCCGTTCGATGTCTCAAGCACTATATCAAGCGTACGCAATCTTTTCGGAAGGACGTCACCGCTCTTTTCGTGTCATTCCAGCAGCCGCATCGAGCTATCTCGCGTGATACGATTTCACGTTGGATTGTTCAGGCGATCACGTATAATAGGTCCGCGTTGTTCGCGGAACGTTCGGTTCAGGCACACCAGGTACGAGGCGTAGCTGCGTCAATTGCGCTTTTTGGTGGGATCCCCCTTCACGAGATCCTTCGTGCTGCGGTGTGGAAAACGCCAGCCACGTTCGTCTCAGCTTATCTGGTGGATATTCCGGACTATCAGGGCGGAGTTGTACGGGCCGTGCTTTCTGGAAGAAGACCACCCCCTTTTTGAGGTGGGTGTTCTTTACTTATTCCCGTTCTCTCGTTCTTTTGAAGTTGTTTACGTTATTTTTCTTAAAGTTCTCTCGTTCCTTCATTTTCACTAACGTATAATTTCGGCCCTTGTTCGGGCTCTGGTTATTTCGTTTGTTTATTCTAACGAAATTTTGCCGTTGTTCTGGCATTTGTTCTTTCGTTTTTTCCCAACGAAATTTTTGCCAATTTTTGGCGCATTTCATTTCGTTTACGTTTTACTAACGCGGTTCTGTTGTTTTCTGCTTAGTTTACCTTTACAGACGGTTTGTTCACTTCATGCTTTTCTGACCCGCTCCGGTCCTCTGACAAACTTGGTGAGTTTTCGTCATGCCGTTTTGAGCGTAGTTTACAGTTTGTTTCTGTTTCTGTTCACTGTCGGTTTGCGTTTGTGCGTTTTTCACGTATGAGTCACTGTTGTTCTGTTGACGTTTTACCTCAGCTATTCTCCGCAGAGTGTTCTCTGTTTCCTTGCCATAACTTGTAGTGGGTTGATATTTCTGATAGTTCCTATTCGGAGGTCTTTCGTCATTAAAAGGAGAAGGTTTTTCGTCCCTTCAGTGGGTTTTCGACTAGTGCAAGTGCAGTACCAGCCATTAAAAAAAAAAAAATGTGTCTAGGTCTGAACTCCCTTCCTTCCTATCCTCGGTTGCAATCTGATTGCATATTAATAGCATGGAAGGTAAGGTATAACTTGAAGTAAATTTACCCCGCTAAGCGTAGCGGGGATATTTACGAGAGTTATACTTACCTTCCATGCATCCCGCCCGCCTCCCCTCTCGTTTAAGCCTCGGTGGAATGTTGAGTGAGGTGGTACAAAGGTATTATGGAGGTCAGGGCTTGGCTGGTTACTGCGGTTTTTAGGGTCGGTTAGAAGTGCGTTAGAATCAGGTCATGTGACCAGATTGCATATTAATAGCATGGAAGGTAAGTATAACTCTCGTAAATATCCCCCGCTACGCTATATATATATATATATATATATATATATATATATATATATATATATATATATATATATATATATATATATATATATATATATATATATATATATATATATATATATATATATATATATATATATATATATATATATATATATATATATATATATATATATATATATATATATATATATATATATATATATATATATATATATATATATATATATATATATATATATATATATATATATATATATATATATATATATATATATATATATATATATATATATATATATATATATATATATATATATATATATATATATATATATATATATATATATATATATATATATATATATATATATATATATATACGTGTGTCTTGGCGATGATACCATAGACATCTACCCTTCGGGAATGTGGATATCTTATGGAGAACCTGGACCTCCGCGGAGAATCCGGTGACTCCCATGGTAGCGGGCCCACCAGAAGGGGAATCCTTCAGCCACCCCAGGCACGATCTCTACCGGATTGTTATTGCTGACGTAAACCACACTGGACAAGACTCCCGCCCGTAGCAGGATGAATTCCTCTTCCTATTGCCCCATCGGTTGACCCATG
>JAIGNY010000631.1:25000-50000 GCA_020152595.1 Chiridota heheva
GCCATAAATAATACTCGCTATTTAACAAAAAATGCTTGAAGGTACTGATTACTTTTCAAAAGTGCATAATAATATGAGAAGAAACGCTATGTAATTAACAAAATAATTATAAAGGAGCTTTCGTTGTTTATTTGTCAAAAACAAAGCGATATTAGAAGTATGTTGCATTCATTAAACTTTTAACAAATAAAATAGGAAACTTAGCATTCTAAATGAATATATTTTACTAATTTATATTTCAAAATTTGTATGTTTGTCATGCGTGATAAAAGTGGTCAATGTTGACAAAAGCATGTTGGAAAACACAAATCTTACCTTCCATACTATAAATATGCAATCTGGTCCAATGACCTGATTCAAACGCACGTCTAACTGAACTAAAAACGTAATTACCAAGCCAGCCCTGACCTTCAATATACCTCTAACATCCCTCACATCAGTGCGCTGCTTTCACAACATCGTTGAGAATGGTCGGACATTTCTTTTAAGTTCTCACTCTGTTCATTCTTGCAGCTCCAACCGTGAAGGTTTCCAAGCTGGTTTGCACTTATCTTCAAGCTTTTTCCAGTCTTCTGTGGTAATTTAAGGTAGCCACTGGCCCGGGAATTCTTCGGTCCAACTCACAGGACTATCTCCATTGAGTTTGCACAAGGATATAGTGATTTTCCCATCGACCCGTACAAAACGGGTGGCCAGAACGAGAGAGTCCTACTCTCGTGGCCAGAACGAGAAAGTCCCACTCTCGTGGCGGGAGACTTTAGCCCCTAAAACACCTGGTATGCTAGTTTGTAGGGCCTCATTCCCACGGGTAGATGTGCTTTTACCCTAGGCATCGCCCTACCACGAGGATAGCCTAGTGTATTAGTGTACATATGTATTACATGTCAGGATATCTTCAGTACAGGTTCTCATATGCATTAGGACAACTTCTAAATTTGCTGTTGGCGCATGCGCAAGAAGACGACGTCGCCACAGGATGACTTCGAAGTCGGCTGCAACTAGCTCGAAGGAGCTACAGTTGGCACGAGAGAGCCTATATTTTTACATTTATTATATTTTTATATCTTACGTTACCATACATAGGGTGAGTTCGCGGTCGTGTGAACTACTACTATAGAGAACTTTTCGGATAAAGAATAGCGTATAACGTTTACGTTTCGCTGAACTGTCATTAGATTCATGGACACCGAGGACAGGTCGGCCGGTGTCGGTGCTAGATGCACCTCAGATGTCCCACAATGTATCGTTTGTAAGCGGTTTATCAAGCTGCGGTTGAGAGACATCCATAAAACGTGCTACGCCTGCAGGTTGTGCTGCGAGCCCAGTCCTTGTACACTTTGTAGTGACTGGAACCATGCGGCGTGGCTAGAGCACCGACTTTACCGCGACCGGTCGGACAGGCTGTTATCGTTTTCTCTCCTTTTACCGCCGCCGCCGGAGGAGAGGCCGCCTCGCACAGGGCGCCCGATGACGAGCCCCATCCCCCTGCTGAGCAGACGTAACCTCACACGTACGCTTTTTCCGCAGGACGCCGCAGCAGTGCTCAGCACTTCCCAGGCTTCTGTCCCGCCTGTCCTGTCATCCCCCAAGCGAGGCAGGCACATGACGAGGGAGAGAGCGCGAGGTGGAACACATAGAAGGAGCCGCTGCTACACGTCCTCCTCCTCCTTTTCCTCCTCATCGTCCTCCCTTGAGCCCAGGCGGAGGCAGAGAAAGAGACGCAGGGGCAGCCCCTTGGAGGATGACTACTCCTTGGACACCCTGCCGCAGAAGCTTTAAACTTGGGTTTCACAGGCCGTGGAGCAGAGGCTGCCGCCTCTTGCGTCCCACAACCCAGCAGCTTCCGCTGCCGACCACGCGATCTTGGAGGAGGATCCCCTCGACATCTACCTCTCTGGGATGACGAACTCTGGACGCCCCAGTGGAGCCCCTGCGGCTCCCCTGCGGAGCACTTGCGGAGCCGCTGCGGGGCCACTGCGGAACCCCTGCGGACCTGCTGTGGAGCCCCTGCGGATACTCCCAGGGCACCGGACCATCCACAGAACAGGGGAATCCTCTCGGCGTCCCAATCCATGTCGCGTCTTGTGCAGCCTCGCTGACGCAGGCTGCACTAGACAGGACCCCCGTACATTGTAGAGTACCGGATGAGGTCCTATTTCACCTCCCCCACGGGTGTTGGCAAAGGCGAAGCCTTTGTCCTCTCCACCGCACGCCGCCGGGCATCGACCCCACGAGGGGTCGAGGCGCGGCTGCCAAGCGGCGGGCTTCACGCCGTTCTTCGACGGCACTGAAGTCCGACACAGCTTTTGGCAGAGTGAATGTGGCAGATGACGACCAACGCTCTTTCCCCTCTGCACGCAGAGGGGCCTTTCCTCACGCAGAAAAGAGGTAAGGGGCAGCGCCTCTGACCCACCCAGGCGCCCACGTTGATGGTCGTTCAGATCGGGAACGCCTGAGGAAATTTGCAAGGGAGTTAGGGAAGGTCACTTCCGACAAGTGGGTGCTGAAACCGTTCTGTAGATCTAGTTCGGTAGGGTTGTTAAGGACAGAGATCGGGGAACTCATGTCAAAAGACGATATTTCCCCGATCTTAAATCCATCCAGGGACCTCGTAATGTCCACGTTCCCCAAGAAGGGGAACAAGTGGCGTTCAATCATCAACCTAAGACCACTAAACAAATTCATTCGTCCGTTGAAATTGAATATGGAGACGTTGCACTCCATCCTCCCTCAGTTGACGAAGGGCCTTGGGCTACTTTCGTCGACCTCGCAGACGCGTATCTTTGCGTACCGATGCACGAGGAATATAGGCGCTTCCTGGCGTTTCAATTTGAGGGAGTCACGTACACGTTGAGGACGTTACCCTTCGGTCTGTCGACCGCCCACAGGATTTTCACCCGTATAACGATGGTTCTCGCGGCCTTTCTACGGAGCAAGGCAAACTACTTATTATGTATCTGGACGACTGGCTTATCGTCGCAGAAGACAAAGCCATCGTCGCGGAGCACACAGACGTGGTCATAAGAGTGACACAAAACTTAGGCTGGGTTATCAACCTTGCCAAGTCCTATGTAGTTCCATCTCAGACAATCTCAAACAACTCTGGATTTCACGCAAGGTCGCATACGACCATCAGAGGAACGGTTCCTGACCGTGAAGGTAGGAACCGACGTTCTCCTCTAGCACCCAACGTCGCCAGCGAGAGTGTGGCTGGTATTTCAGCTTGTGGTGGTGCGTACACTCCCACCTATCCAAAGAAGCGAGTTTCCCGCCCGCCAGACCGTCACTGCTAGTGGTGACAGACACTTCGGAGAGCGCATTTAGCGTGGTCGATAGTCGCGGAATTTTGAATGGGCACTTGGTGCAATCAGCACATTAATATGTTGGAACTAAAGGCAGTACACCGGGCTCTAGTTCATTTTTACCACAAGTACGGAACAAAGCTGTTCTGATACGCACCGACACCACCACCGTGGTGGCTTTTATATCAACAAACAGGAAGGCACGTGATCCAGAATACTGGATCCTCGCCAAGTCCCTTCTATCTTCGTGCATGACCAACAAAGTCAGTTTTCAGGCGGTCCACCTGGCGGTCAGGCAAGGAGAACACGATCGCGGATCTGTTGTCTCGCCTTCACGGAGCACCCACATGGTTGGATCTCCTGCCGCAGGTGGCCAGCGCGATCTGCATGACTTTGGTGTCCCGGACGTAGATCTGTTCGCGTCCGTGGAGAACCACAAGCTACCAACTTGTTGTGCTCTGACTCTTGACCCGAGAGTCTGGAGATTCGACGCTACGTGGGCTACGCCTTTCCGTCATTTGCGCTAATACCGAGAGTACTAGACAAGGTGACGTATTATGTCACATGTTACTTATGGTAGCTCTCAATTGGCCCGGCCAACTTTGGTTCTCTCAGCTGACCAATCTAATCGCAGGCTTCCCGTCGAGCTTTCGGTCAAATTCGACTTAGTTTCGATTTCGGCTTCGGAAAATTGCATCACAATCCAAACGCACTCCATTTGACTGTGTGGCCTCTATCTGCGAATCCTTAGTGTCGTAGGGCCTTTCGGAAGAAGCTGACTTAGTGGCAGCACAAATTCGGAGACCCTCCACTTTGGGGCTGTATGCTGCAAGACTTGGAATGTCCCGAGACTGGTGTCAGAATAGATCGGTTTCTCCACATTCGTCATGGCGGCTATCTTGAATTTTAAAATGGCCGCCGTTTTTCATAGAAAAATGACCATAACTGTATTATTATAACAGCTATAGGCTTGATGTTAGTGGCTAACCCTATATTTTTCAATACCAACTAACCCATTGGTAATATTGCCGTCAAACATAAATGGTGGCCATATTGAATTTCAAGATTGCCTCCATTTTTCAAAGAAAATTACCATAACTTTCTTATTAGAGCAGCTATTGGCTTGATTTTAGTAGCTAAACCTATGTTTTCAATAACAATTAACCCACTGAGAGTATTGCCGTCAAACATAAATGTTGGCTATATTGAATTTCAAGATGGCCGTCATATTTTTTATCAAAATCTCATCAGTTTAATCCCAAATCCTATGTTTTCAACAACGACATTTTGCAACACTGTTAATTATCATATTCATTTCAGCCACACTACATATATACTTATTATAGATATGCATGTTGTCACTTGCCATAAACTAGTGTCTAAGTCATATCTTCTGTATCATCTAGGTCACAATCATCTACTTTATCTAGTATACTGTAGTCTTCACAGTTTGCACAGTCGATGCACTTGCACATTAGCGTGCACACCAGATGATTTCTCTTGCAGGAACAACTGTTTTGTGTACATTGTTTGACACCTACATTTGACCAGCTCCATGACTGCTTTACGTCCCAGATGATTCAAAGATGTTGTTGGCTGGAATGATCCATCAATTTTGTCCCATCCAAGATTATCTCTTGACAGAAGGTCTTGCTTAGCTGATATGTACGACTTGTCACGGGCACAAATGTAATTGATTTTTCGGATATGGGGCAGTATTGCAGCCGTCGTAGGTGGCAACTGTTCTCCTTCTTGGTATTTTGTCCTGAAGAGTTCCCATCTAGTATCTTGGATATCACTTGCACCTTTCATATATAGGGAGTATAGGAACTTTTCCATATATTTCAATTCACCCGGCAAGTTACCAACAACAAGTTCATTTTGTATTGTCGCATTTTACTTTGCCAATGGCACTGGCAATGTCTGTGACATTTAAGTTAGGTCCGGGTCCAACGGCGATTTAACCAGCGATGTTTCCATAAATATGCAGAACGATATACGCTGACATCAAGTCTTTTCCTCCACCCGACTTTTGTGAAAAGTGGCCAATGGTTGGGTGGCGCTCACCGTCCTTCAGAGGGGACGTAAAACCGTCAGTCCCAAAGTTTCACCCCCTGTCTGGTTCTCTTAACACTTCTCAAAAGAACAGGGTGTTAACCCGGGCTTCATCCACTTTCCATCTTGGCAAATTAATCGGGTATACACTCAAAACAAGTCATTGTGACTTACGTCTGCTTTTCCTGGCATATGCCTAAAATGAAATACAAATTGTTTGTCTGATTGGAGTGTTGCCGACATGATGGTGGTGTTCGTTTTTCGTTACTGATGAGTGGTTGCAAAGCTCATTCCTCCAGCCTTTTAGAAACTTGGACAAGTAGGGCGCAGTGGCTATTGCCCGATTTAAACTGTCGTTTGATTGTTTAAGTCACTGACTTCAGATCCTTGCCCTAATGCCGGATTAGAAAATAGGGCAGTGGACTGTACATTGGACTTGATTACACAGAATTTACCATCCTTTAGCGTCTGCCGTCCTTGTTCATCTTTTGCCTTCAACTGTTCCATCTGTGCTATCAGTATACCGGAATCATCCAGACATACTTATATAGGTCAAATTGGAAGACGTATTTTACTTGATCATCAAGTGGCACCAGATATTCTTCATGGGTACCTTCGCGACATCCCTTGATGATACGCATGAGCACTTCAACCTGCTGCATGCAGGTGTTCATCCCCGCTGCTAGCTCTCCATCGGGCTTCTTCTCCAACTTGTCTTTCATATTTTCAGCATAAGCAACAGAGACTTCCTCATATGCAATATGTATTTATGTGCTTCAATTGTGGAGATTTTCTCTAAGTGTGCTGCATCTTTCTAACACAGCAGGGTCCAGACTGTCCTCATGGCATCAAAGCGTAGCATCATGCATGACCTATACTTAACCATGTGGTATTCTACCCCACGGTTGAAAGCTTTTCCCGAGTATATGCCTCTGATGGCTACAGCTGAATACACACCTTTCTCTATCGCCAGTGTATCAAGACCACTTTCTTCGAGGTTTTTCTCAAGTGCATGTAGTGCTGCCATACAAACATGAAGCTCTCCTGGCCTCAGGCTCCATGGACATCCTCCAGACTGCTGTAGCTTTATGGCCCGTTCATGCAACTTCATGTCCAAAGTTACGATGGTTTGTCTATGAGGACCAACTACACAGGCAGATATCTATTGCGTGAGTGATAGCGCTGTATGAAGGCTGTATCATATCTGTTGGAGGTGACTTGAGTAGAGGGGTGACAATCTCACTATAAACTTTATCTACTTGCTTACCTGAAGACGGAGGACCAATTACCGAGTTGCAGCCCATGTTGCATCACGTCTGTCTTTGTAAGACGCGGCTGCTTTACGGATGAAGGTGAAGGTAACAGTATATCTGCATTTAAATCTGTCATCTCACGTGATGTATTGGATTCAGCACTCAGTCAACGGTATTGGTTGCATAGCTACTTAAAGCCCATATCTTGGTGTAGTCTTTTTCAGGTTCACTTTCACACTTGTATTGTTTTTGTTTTTTTCAAACTGTATTGGACGTAGACGTATGTTCTGAGCCTGCTTGTACTTGGTATCTAGCTAATGTGGATTAGTATTTGGTATACGTAGTGGTGTGTTAATTGTATCATCAATATCGTTGTTGCTATTGTCTTTCTGGTACACGACAAAACATGTTCCATGGAGTGTGTCCTTGCCTAATGGCGTGTCCTCAAAAAATTCAATGTTATCCACTACAAAAAAAGACTGGAATGTCTCTCTTGACAAAGTCTGGTATGCACACTCTTAATTCTGTACCTTCCAACCTTGATATAATGGCTTGATGGACTCGCTTTTCTAGCTGCAGGGTGGATGAACTTACGTTTTGGCGACGTTTACTTCAGATAACAATCTAGTAAGCTCTTTGCTTCTGGTTTTCTGTTATGATGAGTGTGTAGCATGACTGATAATGGCATTTCAGTGGAATGTTGGAAGCTCTCTTTTGATTTGTGCTTGATTTGTCTGGTTGTCAATGTATTGCACACTAGTAGTTGACTAATCATGCTAATTGTTGATTGTGCATCATTTTCCTGTGTCCATCTACTTGCAAGGAATGTCCACACAGTAGAGCCTCTAGAAACATCAATGTCAAAGGGGGATTTTGGTAATCATTTAATGACTCAGTGCCGCTGAACTTCCAATTTCGAGACTGCAAAATTTCTTACCTCAACACACTTGCAACTTTCAGGTATTGGCTACTGTTAATGCAGGATCACAATACAATTCAACTGCTTCACCTACATCCTGTGTTGCTGCTTCACCTACATCCTGTGTTGCTGCTTCACCTACATCCCGTGTTGCTGCTTCACCTACATCTCGTGTTGCTGCTTCACCTACATCATGTGTTGATGTTTCACATACATCCTGTATTGCTGTTTCACCTACATCCCATATTGCTGCTTCACCTACATCCCGTGTTGCTGCTTTACATACATCCCGTGTTGCTGCTTCACCTACATCTCGTGTTGCTGCTTCATCTACATCCCGTGTTGCTGCTTCACCTACATCTCGTGTTGCTGCTTCACCTACATCCTGTGTTACTGCTTCACTTACATCCCCTGTTGCTGTTTCACCTACATCATGTGTTGCTGCTTCACATACATCCCGTGTTGCTGCATCACCTACATCATGTGTTGCTGCTTTACCTACATCCTGTGTTGCTGTTTCACCTACATCCTGTATTGCTGTTTCACCTATATCCTGTGTTGCTGCTTCACCTACATCCCGTGTTGCTGCCTCACCTACATCATGTGTTGCTGCTTCACCCACATTACGTGTTGCTGATTCACCTACATCCCGTGTTGCAGATATCATCTCACTCATCTTAGAAACAGGCTTAACAAACTGAGGTTCAGGAATATGTTTACTTATCAAATCGTTTACATGCTTCTTATAATGCCAATTAGAGGTGCAGTGGCTCAGTGGTTAAAGAGTCATGCTCGTATTTGAAAGGTACCGAGTTCGGTTCCCGCCTTGGGCGCTGCATTGTGTCCTTGAGCAAGGCACTTTACTTGTTTCAGTCCACTAAGCTGTAAAATGAGTACCAACACTGCTGGGGAGTTAATCTGCGATGGACTGGCGTCCCGTTCAGGGAGAGTCATGATGTACTTTCATCCGCTTTCATTCATTCCTTTCATGACTACATATTTGTGCATCTGCAATTGCCCTTACCAGGCTTTCTCTCTGAACATTAGTATAACTATCAGTTGGTTTGCATGTTTTCTCTGCTGAGCGGAAGCATAACTGATGGTACCATATCTCTCGCGCAGCTGCATTACCTGCAGCAAAGAGATTTGACAATTTAGATAGTATCGAGTCATCATTTGTTTCTTCTTTTATTTTGACTAGAGTTATACCTCTATTTTCAGTTATGACCCTATAAAGTTATTCATCATCATTATCGACCACACATCTATCTGGTTAAAAAAACACACACACACTTTCAATTTTGGTATCATTTTGATTCTCTTTGGTCGACTTGTTACAAAACTATCACTGACTCTTTTTGTTAGACGACTTTTTCTTGGCTGGTGACTGTTGTTACTAGTTGATGCTTTAGCCTGGTCTTCAACTCTTCTGATGTGTTACGTATTGATCACAAGTTTTCTGCATGCTGAATGGTAACATACTTTCTTTAGATCATCTTCAAACAGTGAAGAAAACATTTCAGCTAATTCCTTGTACTTTGGTTCACTAAGTTCTGATCGTCTTTTTCACAGGTAAATATTTCTTTGATGTGAATTAAGAATGTCTTTTCCACTAAGGTACCGGATAAAGTTAGACACACCACACACAAACACATTGATGTTCTTACAACTGTAAATGGAAATATGAAATAAATACATTTAGGCCAAAATATTGTATTCACAGTAATTAAATATACCTCAAAAATGACATCTGGGGAAATCCAAAAGTGTTCACCCTAAATCACAAAAAAATCAACTTTTATCATTGGATTAAGGTCTTATATGGTATTATAGGGTCATGATTTACAGTTTATGAACATTCATATTTGTCTCCTAATTTCTATGTCTTTGGCGAGATACACACACAAAATTGCGACGGGGCAGAATTTGAAATTTAATCAATATTTCTCTTTTAAACAGAGAGGGATCAATTTAAATAAACTTTTCCAATATATGCTTGGTAATAGGTGGTTCTGCAAATATTATTGTGATATATACATATCAATATGCTAATTCAAAACTTGCATGGAATTATTCAAAGTGGATGACTAACGTCTCGCCGCGCTGCCGTCACGCTATAAAAAATTTACTCAAAGCCATTTACTTTCAATTGATTGACTATCACAAACACATAACAAGTCCACTTAAATCAATATGCTTTATGTGATAAATGCATTATTTTCAGTATTTTCGATATTAAAAAGTTTTCTGAAAATCAGTCAATTGCTAACCATGTAAAAACTAGACATCAATGATATTACAGCTCAACCCATAACAATGCAAGAATATTGATTGCTTTCATTGATTTTATTTTTGTCATATGTATTTGTATGATGTTTTAAAGTTTTATTTGAGGTTCCATTCCATTTTTGGGCAATTATTAATCGTGTTAGAAATCCAAGAGTTTTAACTTTCCTGTATGAGTTGTATTCAGTTTGTTTGTTTAGGTTTAATTGCACCTTAACAGTCAGGCCATATGTGCCAAACGAGGTTAGTTGTGAATGACTGTCAGATTGGTTGTCAGTGATGACTTGGTTTTGTGGTGGTTGCAATGAATGAGGTCACGTCATAGCGATGTCTGAAAAATTATGCTTCTAACAAAAGCTATGTGACATTCAAAGCATGGTGCCATCATGTCTTGCTCGATTACTGACGTTGGCGAGGTCAAAGGCCAATTCCACCAAAACGTATGGTTAGAAAATACAATTTGTAAACATAACAACATTTCTAACATTTACACAATTATCTTCATAAATGTTAAATTAATTTCATTTGGCTTGTACTGAAAAAAGATTACTGACCAAACATGTTTAAAAACGGACAAATTTGTCAAATTTAGCCGGTAATCGGCCAAACTAGCAGCTAAGGTTGTGACAGTTAGCATTTTTTTCCATAAACGTACAGTTGTAATCATTACGGTCCTTAACAGTTTAACCGTAAGGCCAGTTGTCATACGTGGACGCACTTTTAACGCAAGTATACAGCGTCCTTACCGCGAGATCTCCGCCAGGTCCTTAACAAAGCTTGTCACGTATTGTGCAATAAACTGAGTTCCCAGGGTCCATGCCGTATCTAGTTTCATGTGAGGTAATGGAGAGAGTTTGAGGTATAATAAGATTTTCCAATCATATTATGTTAGTATGTACACAAGCGGGACTATGCATAATTTATAGCTCATGTAAATTTTCCTAAGTTCTCAAGAGTTGGTAAGGTATGATGGGATTTTCCAAACACGTTGCTGTTTGATATACATTTATATTTGTAGATTTTGTGACCAATCAAATGCAGTAAAGCAAAAGTGTAAGAGAGCAGAATAGCGGAGATGTGAGGTACCTGATTGGAGGGAGGGGGACAATATTAGGCTGGAGAGAGGGGGAAAGCATTGGACTGGAGGAAGGGGACACAGGATTGGGCTGGAGAGAGTGGACACAGGATTGGGCTGAAGGGAGGGGCAGCTTTGGGCTGCATGGAGGGGCAGCATTGGGCTGGAGGGAGAGGCAGCATTGGGCTGGAGGGAGGGGACAGCATTGGGCTGGAGGGATGGGACAGCATTGGGCTGGGGAAGGGGACAGCATTGGGCTGGAGGGAGAGGGGCAGCATTGGGTTGGAGGGAGGGGCAGCATTGGGTTGGAGAGAGGGGACAGCATTGGGCTGAAGGGAAGGGGACAACATTGGGCTGGAGGGAGGGGGCAGCATTGGGCTGGAGGGAGGAGAACAGCATTTGGCTGCAGGGAGGGGCAGCATTGGGCTGGAAGGTGGGGTAAGCATTGGGCTGGAGGGAGGGGACAGCATTGGGCTGGAGAGAGGGGGTAACATTGGGCTGGAGGGAGGGGCAGCATTGGGTTGGAGGGATGGGACAGCATTGGGCTGGAGGGAGGGGTAGCATTGGGCTGGAGGAAGGGGCAGCAATGGGCTGGAGGGAAGGTGTGGCATTGGGCTGGAGGGAGGGAGAGCATTGGGCTGGAGGGAGGGGCAGCATTCAGGTGGGAGGAGGGGACAGCATTGGGGTGGAGGGAGGGGCAGCATCGGGCTGGAGGGATAGGGCAGCATTGGACTGGAGGGAGGGGCAGCATTGTGCAGGAAGGAGGGGACAGCATTGGGCTGGAGGGAGAGGGACAGCATTGGACTGGGGGGGAGGGGACAGCATTAGGCTGGAAGAAAGGGGACAGCATTGGACTGGAGGGAGGGGGACATCATTGGGCTGGAAGGAGAGGCAGCATTGTACTGAAAGGAGGGGACAGCATTGGGCTGGAGGGAGGGAAAGCATTGGGCTGGAGGGAGGCGGAAGCATTGGGCTGAAGGGAGGGGGAAGCATTGGGCTGGAGGGAGGGGCAGCATTGGGCTGGAGGGAGGCGGAAGCATTGGGCTCTAGGTAGGAGAAAGCATTGCGCTGGAGGGAGGGGCAGCATTGTGCTGGAGGTAGGGGACAGCATTGGGCTGGAGGGAGGGGAGCATTGGGCTGGAGGGAGGAAACAGCATTGGGCTGGAAGGAGGAGAACAGCATTTGGCTGCAGGGAGGGGCAGCATTGGGCTGGAAGGTGGGGTAAGCATTAGGCTGGAGGGGGGGACAGCAGTGGGCTGGAGAGAGGGGGTAACATTGGGCTGGAGGGAGGGGCAGCATTGGGCTGGAGGGAGAGGACAGCATTGCGCTGGAGGAGGGGCAGCATTGTGCTGGAGGGAGGGGACAGCATTGTGCTGGAGGAAGGGGGACAGCATTGGGCTGGAGGAGGAAACGGCAATGGGCTGGAGGGAAGGGGGAAGCATTGGGCTGGAGGGAAGGGGACATCATTGGGCTGGAGGAAGGGGCACCATTGGGCTGGAGGGAGGGGCAGCATTGGGCTGGAGGAAGGGTACAGCATTGGGCTGGAGGGAGGGGAGCATTGAGCTGGAGGGAGGGGCAGCATTGGGCTGGAGGAAGGGGAGGCATTTGGCTGGAGAGAGGGGCAGCATTGTGCGGGATGGAGGCGGAAGCATTGGGATGGAGGAAGGGGCAGCATTGTGGTGGAGGGAGGGGCAGCATTGGGCTGGAGGGAGGGTGCCTGATTGGGATGGAGACAGGGGACAGCATTGGGCTGGAGGAAGGCGAACAGCATTGGGCTGGAGGGAGGGGCAGCATTGAGCTGGAGTGAGGGGCAGCATTGTGCTGGAGGGAGGGGACTCTATTGGGCTGGAGGGAGGGAGAGCATTAGGCTGAAGAGAGGGGCAGCATTGGGCTGGAGGGAGAGTGCAGCATTGGGATGGAGAGAGGGGACAGCATTGGGCTGGAGGAAGGGGGACAGCATTGGGCTGGAGGAAGGGGGACAGCATTGGACTGGAGGGAGGGGACAGCATTGGGATGGAGGGAGGGGGACAGCATACGGCTGGAAAGATGGGGACAGCATTGGGCTGGAGTGAGGGGAACAGCATTGGGCAGAGGCGCTTGTGGCTAAAGGGAGGGGATGGTAAAAAACGTATTCTTTTGTGTTGGTAACTTTTGTCCTTAGTAGGCAAATATACTCAATAATTGGATGGTGATCAATAGCTAAATACAAGTGCAACTGTCATGGTCGTGTGGAGAATGAATTTTATTTAAACAACAGGAGACAAAGAAAATTGTTAAATAGGGTGGAGAGGTAAAATACCCCCATTATGGGAGTATTCTCTCATAATGGGGGGGGGGGGGAGGGGGAGGAACACGGAGGGTAGGTCTATAAAAGTTGTATTTATATATCGTTTTGTAGTAGTTGCTGATGTAAGATATTGTGTAGATTCTTACTGGGACGTACAACATAAACTTCAAAATTATCATGCTACGTCGGAGTTTTTACTCACAAAGTGGGGACAGGTTTAACGCATCCTACCCTAACACACATCTGACGCTAAGCATGCTGTTTAAACACATTTGTTATCTCAAAATTGGGTATAAAGTGGTGCAAAGCCCGGGGGAGGAGAGGCTTCCCAATAATTACGGCTCTGAGTGTTTGATAATGGTAATCCCAGGGTCATACAAGCAAGAATAAGCCTCTTTTGATTTAAGTAAACAATTTGAAGAGAAGAAATTTCTTTTTGATTTGATTCCTATGCCAGACATGGCAGTATATGAAATGCGAGGAACAAAAATTAAAAAATCGTGCAGAACGAAAAAAGAAGCTCATTAAAGCAAATATAAAGCAAATCAAAATTAGGAAACTACTGTTGCATGCTTAACAGTAAAGAAATCAAATAGATAATACAAGGATAAAGTATACTTATCTCACTAAAAAAAAGAAACGAGAGAGGAAATACATTAGATTTTCATGGAATAAAAGAAGGACATATCCGAACTTGTTTATGCAGTAATACCCAAATTTTGCTGTTTTAATACTTAAAAAAAAATAACAACGGAGGATTGGGGGTGGGATCACGGGGGAGGGGGGGGGGGGGAACTACACACCTGATTTCCTGGCCCTCGGTATCCGCGAACTTAGGGCCGGGTATACGCAGCATACTACCTCTTTTATTTAGGATTAGTGACAGTTGAAAAAATATACTCCTAACAAAAGTTGTATGCCGTTTTGTAATAATTCTAATGTAGGAGTTAATAGAGCTTTCCACCATGTAACGTCGATTACCGAAGTTATGGGAGAGCAAAGGTCAGTTTGAGTGCAGCATATTCTGGAACAATACATTTTAAAAACAAAATTACGAACATTAGCGATCACCTACATGTATTAACAAAAACATGTTAGGCTATGACGTTTTCATGTTTGATTTTTTCTGCATACGAGTTCTAATTTGTTTACAGTTTACGGAAAAAGCGTAGTGCCGTATTTCCCGGGATACATGTTCTCCTACCTTTTTAACTATAGGCCTAGAAAATAAAATAAAAATGAGTACACAATTAGGGGAAGGGATTATTTGTTTAAGTTTCAATTCGCATCTTATGCCCCCAAGTTTGGATAAGCCAAGCACGCTCCTTCCAGTTGAAGATGTTAATTTACGGCCCTGAAGGGTCCAAGATTCATTGTATGAAAATGCATTTCTGCATCTCATCCACCCCAAGCCATTTCAGAATTCAATTGTCTGATCAGGAGCGGCGGAGCGTTCAAAATATTAGGGGATTTAATGAGATAAAGTGACATGTGATAACAATATTGCGGGGGAGGGGGATTAGATCAAGTGACGTGATACGTTCACCTAAAATTATTGGGCTGAAGCCCGCACATCCACCTTCCCAGCTCCGCCGCCTCTGTTGATTACAAGTCATCATTGATGATAGGACCTAAATAGAGTGATAAAACCCTTGATATGAATGCACAATGTTTCGCGTAACTAGCATGACCACTTTAATATGAAATTCAAATTGTTTTTTCCCGTTTTTCTGTTTGTTCAAAACTTAAGAAAATACTGAAATATTGTATTTAACATTCATAATATTCATGTAACGATAACCATCCTCTGGTTTAACCCGATTATTCGTTCACACATTGAAAACAAAACAACTGTAACTTGATACCAGGCTTGATACAAAAAATTATAGGCAAACATTTAATCTGTCCGTAAATACAATCATTAGTTTTGAAATAATTGTGACTATTTGAAGTAAATGTTAAAAGACATGAATTAATCTGTAATTTTATCACAGTAGGTGCAACACGAGAATTTCTTCAATGTTTGCATTGCACATTAGAAGTCTTAAATGCTGGAATACTTTCAACGATAGGCCAAAGGTCATCAATGCGTATGAATTTTCTTGATTTTTTGCATCGCTACCCTGGTTTGATTCATGTCTGTTTGTAACCTTTAACGCAAACTCTTCTGGGCTAACTTTAGGAATAGGTAGATCGGGAAAAACAAAACTCAGGGCCGAGAGGATTATACAATCTTTGACAAAGAGAGGAGAAGGAAAGACACACTGTAACACATTTATATGGAATTTATGGAATTAATTCATATCTTCGGGATGGTAAGGTAGGATAAATAATTGTTTAGGCATGCTTCCGGACTGTATGGGGGACATTCCATACCAACTGACCAATACCATAGCCCGGAGCTGTACCGGTACGAAACGCGAATAAGATTACTGTCTACAGCTAAAAAAGCTATTTTTTAGCGAAATTATGAAATCTGATACTTTGTTAAAACCTTTTCAGAGCCCTAATTAAAACAAAAACATGGAATATCTCTTAACAAAATACAAGTTTTATGAACCATACAAAAATCTCGCTTGAGCCAGAATCTCAAGAGCAAAACTGTAAAACCTAGGAGAAGATACATTTTTAAACAAAACTTAGTACAGGCACATATGAGAGGTCACGTACGATTTGATAATCTCCACTCATACACTCTGTGTATGGGTGGAGCTACAAATGGACTTTCTTCATTTCTGTTCTGTCATGATGTCGGAAGAAATGGAACCCTACATTTGTGGATTCAGCATACCCAAAACATTTAGAAAATGCAAGTAAATCAATCTAGACAAGCGTATCTCGTAAACCCTGAAATTTGGACACCAGACTCCTCACTATAGCGGATTTATTAATGTATCAATTTAATCTGAACAAATCCATCAATACAGTCAAGGGTTTTTGGACAACTATAGTAGTTTTCCACAAGGGCTTTCCATATGGGTCGACCGTCACAGACGCGCGACCACTGGCAGACTGAGGAGATTAGTGAAAGGAATGTTCTTACAAAGACCTTTAGTGCGGAACCTTGCACTCCCGTGGGACATGCAGGTGGTTCTCGAGACATTGACAAGGGCTCCGTTCGAGCTGCTGTCTACCTTTTTGCTCAAAAAGCTGACGCTAAAAACGTTTTTTCTACTCTCCGCGGCCTCTGCTAGGCGTAGTGGTGCCGTTAATGTGCTTTCCTTTTAAAAAAGGCCATCTTTTTGAGTCTGGGGGTGTACGGCTCGTGCCCGACCCGGCTTTCTTGGCCTAAAATTAGACTTTAGAGTTTCTACCGGAACCGATATAATCCTTCTAAAAAATCAGAGGATAGGGTCTGGTGCCCTATCCGATGTCTCAAGTACTACATTAAGCGTACGCAACCGTTACGGAACGACGTAAAAGCTTTATTCGTGTCCTTACAAAATCCGCATCGCGCCGTCTTACGCGACACGATTTCGTTTTGGATTGTCCAGGCAATCACGCACAATAAATTGGCGTTGTTCTCGGAACATCTGGTTAAGGTACATTAAGCACTGGGCATAGCTACATTTACTTGCGCTATTTAGTGCGGTTACCCTTAACGAAATACTGCGCGCTGATGTATGGAAACACCAGCCACGTTCGTCTCTGTATATCTGAAGGACTTACCAGACTATCAAGGCGGAGTTGCAAGAGCCATTTTTTCAAAAAGAGGACCGTCCCTTCCATGAGGTGAATATTCCTTTCTTCTATTCACGTTCTCTTCTTTCAGTTATGATTCATTTGTTAATTTATCAACTTCCTGATTGTTTACTAACGGATTTTTGCCGTTGTTCAGGAATGTTTTAAATCGTTGAATTTTACTAACGGTTTGTTTCCTCGTGTTTAACAATGCTGCCTCGGGCCGCTGGCGAACTTTGTAAGCTTTCGCCATGACATATTGGGCATTGTTTACAATGTGCTTTTGTTTACTAACACTTTTCCGTTGATATGTTCTTTTGTTCTTTTCATGCGACGTTTTGCTTTGGTTATTACTAACTGTAGGTTCCCTGTTTCTTCGTTATAGCTAAGAGTAATTCCTATACAGAGGATTTTTGTCCTTAACAGGATAAAGAAACTAGTTTGACCAGCCTTTTGTGTGTAGGCTTCGACGTGAACTTCCTTCCTTCCGATCCTCGGTTGCAATCTGATTGCATATTTATAGCATGGAAGGTAAGATATCACTTGAAGTAAATTTACCCCGCTTAGTCTAGCGGTGATATTTACGAGAGTTAAACAAAACGTCCATGCGTCCCGGGCGGCCTCTCCTCTGTGGAAAGTTAAGTGAGGGATGTTAGAGGTATACTGGAGGTCAGGGTTGGGTTGGTAACTACGTTTTTAGTCCGGTTAGAAGTGCGTTAGAATCAGGTCATGGGACCAGATTGCATATTTATAGCATGGAAGGAAAGTATAACTCTCATAGATATCCCCGCTTGACTAAGCGGGGTAAATCTGACAGTGTGCAATCTACTTGTTAAAAAAAATGCGTTTAAATGTGTGCCAGATACAGTTTGCATAAAAGAGTCGTTCAATTTCCGAGACCTTATCCATATCCGAAATTATTTGACGGGGCCCTTAAGTTTTTATTGTTTTAAGGAGGCTTTCATAAAGCTGTATCTATTTTCTTTTTAGATATTCCGTACGAATTTATTTGTGCCGTTCGTAGACCGTATGAGCTTCTTACAGGCACAAACGCCAAATCTATTAGGATTCATTCACTTCATTTTGGAGAGGATATTCAGATTGCAAAGCTGGGGTCAAACGGAGATCCACTAAGTCCACAACCAACGGCAATTGATTCATTTACAAATCCGTTAGAGCTCGCTGTCTCGGTTATGGAAGATCGCTTTGGTCCTTTTGGATGTTCAGCTAATATCCGTAACCAGAAGAGATCGATCGTGGCTATCCCTCAAATGAAGAAAGGTTCGTGTACCTTTAGCATCAGAATACTTACATTGATTTGAGGGTAATGCCCATTGAGTATTTATAAATGTCTGTTTTTACCCAAACACATCCCCTCACGTACACACATATGCATACTAATACCCCTGCCGATTAATCAACTTGTACACCTTTATACATCTATACAAGTTACCGGCATAGGTCATCTAACCGAAACAATATATATTTCTTGTTTTATTCAAACTAGTTAGTAATATAAATAATAACATCTTACTTTGTAATAATAATGAGAATGAACATGTCTGTTTTTTGTAAATGTGGGTCTGGATGAAATTTTATCAAGTTAATAAAGAATGTTAGAAATCTTGCTTTAACTGAAATGGTTGAATAACATTTCGTTACGAGAGTAATATAAATTTCCTTGCGTCTATATTGCGATTTTGCCTATGAATCAACCACTAAAAATACAAATTTGGGTGAAAAGTTAAGCCTAAAATTGAAATAGAAAATGATAAAGAAAGACACAATTATATTCAAGAAATACATAAATATGTCTTGGATGTATAATTGGATGTATAACGGATGAAATATTTAAAACGTGCTCTTCACCAATCTGTTTAATTAATTGTCTTTTATGATACATATTATTCACGGAACATATCCACGGAAATAATCCTATAAACAATTATATCAATGTTATGAGCTTTTTTCAGCCTCAAGTTAAAAACCAAAAATTTTAAAAATGTTTAAACTTTCAAAACTAATCTGCTCATATGAGTATGCAACTAACCTGGAGGTATTCTTCTTTATTCATGTTAAGGTGTGTACAGCAGAAAGGTGGTCATCACAAAATGTGTCGGACAGACAATTAAACTGGCCCCTGTTAATACAGTTGTTGACGCTAGTAAATTAAGATGGAAATTCAAAGGATCAAAGATTGCTAATTCAAACGGTTTGAGCGTCATCAAAATTACAAATGCATCCAAATCGAACGAAGGCATATACGAAGCATTTGTTTCGCAGCGTTACACTTTTTCCCACGCACACATACAGGTATACGTTGACGGTAAGTACTGTGTTATTTTTTTACAAAGATATGCAGTAAAGCTTTGCGGTGTAACTTCCGGCAATGGTTTAAGCAAATGCATGGCGGTATGTAGCGAGTAAACACGGTGTTTACTTCATTTCACTAATACACTTTAAGAATGAAGTGACTGATGTGCTTTGCTTCACGTAATTAATAAGTTTGGGCTTCTGATCAATATTGACAATTATTTAAAAGAAAATAATCTATGTGCACCGGAACATTTGAACTTTGAATTAAATTGTATCCCATAGCAAATAACCTATGGCATTCGCTTACTTGAATAATTAACCAGTCGAAACTCTAGACTTGAAAATTAACACATACTACACCCACTTGGATAAAATTAAATGGCGTTTTCATATTAATTGCTCTTACTTATAACGTCAGACACAGTGGTGTAATAAAACATGTGTCTTATTGATTTCTCGTAATGATTCCAATGTATGAGTTTTTTAAAATATACAACTCCTTAGACTCATTTGAACACACAATTTTGTTTTTGAATGAACGCTTCATACCCAACCCGTTTATAGGAAAAAATGTTAAAGTTACTGTCTGCTATCGACGCTCTGATTAAAAACTGTATTAAACATCATTATTTAGTACATTTCAAATAGACAACATTTAATTGAAGAAATCGAACCACAGACTAAACAACTAAACTTTATACTCAGAGTCAATCATGCCATAAAAACAGCTTGAATTTAAATAGCTTGGAAAAATATTAGCTGCAAATTATGCAACTGTGTCAGATTCATTGTGTTTATTGAAATGTTTTACTCTACGACTCTGAAGGTAACAAAATAATTTTTACTCACTTCGTTTCTACAACGTAGATTGCATTTGCTCCTCTAATTGTACCGCAAACAATGGAAAGTGCTCCGAGGAAGGAACATGTCTCTGTCCACCTGGTCAATACGGAGATTCGTGCGAGAATTGTAAGTTAATTTCAATGAGGAATCTTTGGGATTATAATTCCCTATTAACATGCACTTTCTAGACAATTCAAAGAAATTATTACTTTAAGATGATATAGTTGATTTTAACATATTCTTCGTATATGACAAGTTGCTTAGTTGTTTTGTATTAACGTTTGTTTAATAGAGTATGCGACAGTCCGGTGGGGAACGTGTTGAAAAGATGCAACATTTCGTCGTTTGTAAAAAAAAAAACGGAATTAAAGCTAAATAATACCATAAAGGGATAGGATGTCAAAATATATAGCCAGTTTGTGTCTTGAATTGTTCGTGCACGAGTTCGACAAAGAAAATCTATACATGGCGATATTTGAATCGAAGTGCACAATATTTCCAGCAATAAGTAATGAAACAAAACATGTCCCTTTTCCACACTGATATATACACATAAAGATATTTCTATTAAAGAAAATGACGTCACATTATGTTACTACTACTTATTGGACAATTGTATGGAAAATAAACTGCAATTTTAATATTTAAAGTATATGGTATTCAATATAAATTGATTATATTAATATTTCTTAATTTTTCAAGCTTGTGCAGCTGGGGAATTTGGACATGCATGCCAGTGGAACTGTAGAGACATTTTTGGAGGAGGTTTTGCAGATTGCCGTCTAGTTTTGTTTTGCCAGGAGAAGCCATTCGGCTGCTTATGCTACAATGGTTTCACTACGCCCAAGTGCAGCTGATTGTAATCCAAGTGAACATTATCAATTGAAAGTTGAAGGAGAATTTATTATCATCATGTGCCAATTATCTAGAACAAAAAAAATGGAAGACTTTTAAGTAACTTAAGTTCGTATATTACTATTACTAATTACAATTATAAACATATTGATCATTTTTATATATATATATATATATACTTAGTTTCAATAGATAAATTCAAAATAGCACTTTTAACAATACTATTTGAGTAATATTCTAAACATATTCATGTATGCCATAGTTCAGCAACAATTATAAAATGGTATAAATGTGATTAATTTGCAATACAAAATTCAAAATTGTAATATACAATCTATACATATTTGTATTATCGTAGCAGAGAACTCATTATATAGGTGATCCGCGAAATCGCATAGAACCATAACATACCTTTATTCATTATATAGACTCCATATGTCTCT
Organism: Chiridota heheva; assembly: GCA_020152595.1. Lineage (NCBI taxonomy): Eukaryota > Metazoa > Echinodermata > Holothuroidea > Apodida > Chiridotidae > Chiridota > Chiridota heheva. Next base: position 46,316 of record JAIGNY010000631.1, read on the forward strand.
TTTAGGAATATAGTATTGGCACCGATTTCTTTGGCACAAGGTGTATATAATTACCAAATCACACAATAGTAAAGAAACATCTAACACATCAAAACACATATGAAAATTGAAATTCAACTGTACAGGTTGGTTTGGCATAGATGGTGTGTATTAGGGTGTCCACCCTGTCAATAAACGACGTTTATGCAGGATGTAAATTAATATCTTACTTAGGCACTCAAAATTACTATCGTATTATGTTGCGGTTACATACTCCATTTGGAAAGTAAACACCTTTGAACTATGTTATTCTCGTAATTTTTGACTGTTCTGACTGTTCATATTTCTTTTTTATGGTGACGATGACAGTGACGGTAAAAGGATAATAGTAAAAGAAATGTATTTCTAACTTCTCTTACATAATTGATTACATTTTCGACAATCAGATTATGACTTGTTTCAAACAGACTATCATGCACCATACAGAAACGACGATACTGAATCCGTGGTATGAGACAAGGAATACAGAATGAGACAAGGAATACAGAATGAGACAAGGAATACAGAATGAGACAAGGAATACAGAATGAGACAAGGAATACAGAATGAGACAATATAGACGAATTTTAGCCATATTATCTGTTTGAGTTATTATTTACATCGGCGTAGTTGTAATAATGTGGATGTGGTGGTGACATCTCATCATCACCTGTTTAGCGTAAACAATTTATCTCAAAGACGTCGAGAGTTGAATAGTTTATTAGGTGTTTCCACATAAACATTTAAATTACAGCTTTACCGATTTTGCGAAATCTATCCAGGGTTTCAATATGTGATCAATTCGGAACTCATGCGCAACAATTTCTTATGTAACTGTCTTAATTTCTTTCCTAAAACTAAACCAATGTTAATGATGAGGTTTAATTCTGCTAGACTTTGATTGCGATATGGTTAGCAATACAAAAAATATTTGAAAAAGATTCATTGCACACTTCTAAACAATGATGATACACATTGACAGAAAAGGGCAAAAGAATATTTCTGTGGAATTTCATGTTCATTTATATCATAGACGAATTTGAATTTAATAAAGAAACACATTCATGTTGATATCGTATTCCGTTTATAAGGTATTACATTTCAAAGATTTCCCCACTGTGCTGAAAAGAGGACGATACGGTTAAATGTGTAATGTAATAATTGGAAATGGAGGACACATTTTTCAACAAATAGATTATACATTTTCCTTTTGTTTGGGGTGGATAGGCAATGTATGTTCTTGTAATGAGAATTGTATACACCAAATCAATATTTAAAAAAAAAGTTCCAATAATATATCAATAAAAACATAACTAATTTCCAAAGCATACTCCTAAATGTTGTGATTTTTCCGAATCACGTATCTACATTTTACACTTTCCTGATGCATGATCCTGAAATTTGATCTTTGATATTGCATCTAAAAATATTTAAATTTGTCTAAAAATGTGCAGCCGACGGAATTGGGAATATACCGTTTCAAAATACGCCTTTAGTCCAAAGAACACTATCTGTATATCACTGGACGGTAAATTAACTTCCAAGGTCATTGATTTTTAAATGAAGCGTGTGTATTATGTAACGTTTTGTAATAATTTGTTACTTTTGATTTGAAATTATTAGCTTGAATAAATTTGAATTATAATAATTATCTTAACTAGTAGAACAAATGTACACCATTTTTTGATACAAATACCCGAGAAGGGGTAGAAGGCTGCAGTACTGTTATTGTTCATTTTCAAAAACCAGAATACAAAAATGTTCATCATATATGTCTTACTTTGGTTAGTTTTTACAGCATATGTTTAAATGTTACGATTTACTTCTTGTTTTATCTAAGTACGATTGAGTTCTATTTACTCCTTTAATATATAAACAAAAGTTCCGAAAAAAGGTTGTACTAAATTTTGCAAAATGTTCTGTGTATACTTGTACACAAACATATCTAAGCATGTATAATAACATATTAACTAATTAATAAATATGTCAATAAATCATTAAATCTATCCTTTAATCGATCCATCCACCTATCCATCCATCCACCAATTCATCCATCCATTCATTCATCCATCCATCCATCCATCCGTCCATCCATCCATTCATCCATCCATTAACATTAATCCATCCATTAATCCATCCATTAATCCATCCATCCATCCATCCATCCATCCATCCATCCATCCATCTATCCATCCATCCATCCATCCATCCATCCATCCATCCATCCATCCATCCATCCATCCATCCATCCATCCATCCATCCATCCATCCATCCATCCATCCATCCATCCAGCTATCCATCCATCCATCCCATCCATCCATCCATCCATCCATCCATCCATCCATCCATCATCCATCCATCCATCCATCCATCCATCCATCCATCCATCCATCCATCCATCCATCCATCCATCCATCCATCCATCCATCCATCCATCCATCCATCCATCCATCCATCCATCCATCCATCCATCCATCCATCCATCCATCTCCACATATCCATCCATCCTTCCATCCATCCATCCATCCATCCATCCATCCATCCATCCATCCATCCATCCATCCATTAATCCATCCATCCATCCATTCATCCATTCATCCATCCATCCATCCATCCATCCATCCATCCATCCATCCATCCATCCATCCATTAATCCATCCATCATCCATCCATCCATCCATCCATCCATCCATCCATTCATCCATCCATCCATCCATCCATCCATCCATCCATTCATCCATCCATCCATCCATCCATCCATCCATCCATCCATCCATTCATACATCCATCCATCCATCCATCCATCCAGCTTTTTGTGTGATTTGGGATTTTCTTTTCCTTGTCTGACACACTTGTTACAAACAGGAAGAACTGTTTTGTTTTTTCAAGCTCTTGTTGGCGGTAGGTCTTATTTCCTCCTCAGTAACACAAACAAAACAGTCAATAGCCGAAAGTGGTCGCCACACCATTTCATAGAGATTTTTACAGAGCGTAGGTATTTTTGAAAATTTGATTTAAAAAACACGCCCCTATTTTTCGGCGAGTTAGGGGCGGCGGAGGAGGGGCAAACAAACACACTTTTTTAGGCCTCGTGTTAATGAAGCGGTTGATATTATTTGAAATAATGTATACAAAAATTCTTATTTCATTCCCTAACACACATACATTAGAAAGAATTGAATTTTGGGGCCTACAAAGTGGTGTGCTTATATTTTCGTAAACTCCTGGGTGATGAATACGTACAACTTTGTTTCACCACTGTAAGCACACCACTTAAAGTTCTATGAAATGTATCAATGGCTATATTTTTTGCCTAAATTTTCAAACTCAGTTGATCGGTTTTTAAGTTTTGATTTTTGTTGTGTTTTCGGTGACCAATTTTCATCAGTGTTTAATTCATGCAAAAGTCGTAAGGCATGACTGGACGGATAGCTTCGAATCTTTTAAATCTATAGATTTCTTTCCTAAATCTTAGTCACTGAAAATGATGGTAACTCTGAATCAAAATTTTGAACATAAGACAACAGAAAATACAAAGTTCGCCCTGCAAAACATAACAAAAACGCAAATTAATGCCTGAGACTTAAAAACGCTGTAAACTGGTCCATGTTTAACAGATTTTGATTATATTTGTACCACTATGGTGGTTTTTGAATCGATTTTGTA
>JAIGNY010000631.1:55000-65000 GCA_020152595.1 Chiridota heheva
GGTGAGATGACAAAGCACTAACCACTACACCACGGAGGTCTGTTATGCATGGATTGCTGCATGATTGATTCAAATCGTGGTTGTGTTGACGAAGAATGGAACATTGGTGTTGTCATCACTAGTATTATGAAGCCTTCTAAACATTGTGCTTTAGCTGCAGCTGTAAGGGCAAATAATGCTTGGTTGTAAATAAACCAAGCATAATATTTGCCCTTGCAGAATAACGTGTTGTTTTCTTTGTAGAGAGGTTGTCCAAAATTTAAATAAGCAATTAGTCAGGCCTCACCTTGGGTTAAACAGAAGCAAACACCAATTAAAGTAAATCCTTTATTGAATCAGGTTTGAGTTAATTGTTTAGCAAGGTATAATTTTTCTATAGATAAACCTCTATATCTTGATGCATTCCTTTTAGCAAGTTTGGCTGCTTTTTCGGTATCTTTTGTAATGTTTCTTTGCTGTTACAGTACTTTTCTTCCTCATTTACCCATTGTTAGAATTAAATTTCTTTAAGCCTCAAGGCTTATAGAGCCATTGCATCTACCCGGTTTTAATGAAGATGGGCGAATGGGAGTATATGACTGCCCTGGATAGGGTACCATTCCATCGAAGGCTAATTTATCAGCCCAATCTGATGCTCGTCTCACAGCTGAGATACCTGGAGCAAATGGGATAAAGTGTCTTGCTCAAGAGCACATTTATAGAAAGCACCCTATGAAACATGGACGGGATGAAACTGCCAGTGTCATTTTCGTCCCGTTCAAAGGACATTCTCTCAACGAGTTAAAAAGGTCATGATGAAATAACTATCCTTACGAGGAATGGTGCATCAATTATTCATGGGTTTTGCACAAAGTTCTCCCAAGCATATAATGTTTTATTTTTTTATTTTGGCTCTGCCAAAGACTAATCTGATTCGCATCACTGAACAGCATTTATGTAGCTTGAGCCCAAGATGAATGACCTTATGTGTACAGTGTAACAGTAGCTGGTTGCTAACAAGTGAACTGTGAATAGACTATGAAGACGTTGTCAGTTAAGAAGGTATAGATAAACCCTGTGTTGTGTATGATGCAACAATACCTGGATGCTAGTCAATGAATTGTGAAGAGTCTCTCGGGTTGAATGGTGTGGATTACCCCTGATTTTGAAAAAAATTGGGGGTGTCGGGTTGGAGGGGTCTAAGGGCCAAAATTTCTTAATGGTATTACACAATTATTTGGCCACACAGGTAGTTGAGACAACTCAACAAAAAATGTTGTAAATTTATAAAAATTGAATAATTGAACATCAACGAGCTCTTACTTGGATTATTTATACCCTGAAAACTGGTTTAATTATTTCATTTGGTGCAGACATTGTAAAAATAGCAACATTTTCAGCAGTGTAATTCTGAGTGACTTTCAAAATCTTTCCGACCATTAGTGTAACCTCCTTCCCTTAACACCTTTTCGATAAACAATCCTGCGGTTAAACCAATTTCTATTTCAGTGCAATATACGCGTAAGGACTCTTTGTGTTTAGAGGTCAGGAGTTATGCACCATCGAGCATACTTACGTAAAGCAAACACGTAAATGCGAAAAGTATTTTCCAAAGATAATTGTAGACAATAGCAATTACGAGATAATCCTACACATAAACTTATGATTCTTTGAATATGACTCAATGAAACTAAACGTTGGTTACTTTTGAATGCACAAGAAATAAACTTTACAAGTTTCTCTATGCCTAAAACTCCACAGACATAACACATATTGATGTTAATCAAATAAAAACTCCCCTCGTTTTGCCGTTATACGGGGCAGAAATTGTATTGTTGGAATGCTCTTCTTGATATTCTTTAACTTCGAGTTGAATTTACGTGGAAATACGAAATACAGCGTTAATTTCGATGTTCAAAGGTTAAATCATCTAACAATTTGTTCAAATAAAACAAATTTTACACCTTTAAAAAACAAATTTTGTTAAAACGCGAAGTGGAATTATTTGGAAATAAACTGGAAATGCAAATCGCCACATGCGGTTACTGAAATGCCACAGGCACAGAAAACTCAGGATGGAGTTCTATTCAAGGGGCGAGTTCTGTAATGTCCATTGGTACATCAATCAAATTTGATATTTTCACGTTATGAACATATTAATAACATGAACACATGGGTAGTCGTACATTATTGCTGGTCATGCGATTAGATTATGAATTATGGGTGTTTTTTTGTTTGCCTTCTTCATAATCGGAGATGATCTGTGTATACACATAGTGAGTGTAGTAGCCTGGTAGTATGGTCAGTGCCATATCCTCCGTCTCAATATTTTCACGTATTCCCCGTGTCAGCGCCTTTGTGTATCGTCAGTGACGGTGTTTCTACATCGTTAGTTTCAGCGCCTCTGGTTCAGAGTTGAAGATTTTTGATCTAAAATTGAGGAGTCATGGTGCAAACTGGAAAATATTTGCTCCAAATTTACGATATTTCTATGCAACTAGGTTTGTTCTTGCATTTTATTAAAGCGCCCAACCTATGTCTCTTCCGTGGTCCAAATTTGAAAAATTATGGTCATAACAAAAAATTTAGATTTTGGACCATACAAACTTAAAGACTATTCTCCCTGATTCGTAATTATTTTTTTCTCCAAATTGGGGTCGTTGTGGTCCAAAATTGCAAATTTCTGGTAAAATTTGACAAAATTTTATCCAAAAGTGAAGGGGTTTTTTTGTCCAAAATTTAAGAATTCTGACGCAAAATTGAAGCGCAGTTTTTCGAAAAATTGAATAATCATGAATTCTAGACAGTTTATTGCACCATGAATCCAGGGATTCTACCACATATGGTTTTATAACACACATAATCCTTCTTGAACTGCAAATATGGGCGGATTTTCCTTTCCTCCCTAAAGGTCAATGCACATTAACCTTTGATAAAAGAGTCAGGATCGAAGTCCTTTTCCTAGAATGCGAAAGATTCGGGATATTTCCTGATGTTTTCCGAAAAGTACTTTATAATTTTTTTCGCGGACATTTTTGGCCCTTTTTTAGGCCTAAGTGAAGAGATGATATGCACCTTTGTCGAATGACTCAATTTGTGGTAAGAATTTATCGTAAATTAGATCCACATGAATCTTTTTTTGAAGCAGATCTTGTATTTGGACATGCAAAGTCAAGACATATCTCTTCTTTACCATTCCTAAAATTTTCAACATAGAGCTTTCTGTCCCATGAAAATGGACCTCTCGAAAATATTTGTATTAGCCTTTTTCTCTGGCTGAAGCAGAAATACTTCTGATAGCTATCTGAAGTACTTCAATGGGTATACAAAATGATACGTCATCCTCATGGTTCAACCAGTCGATTCAATCATTTTCCAGAGAAACACTGTCAATAGGATTTACATCGTGAGTCAAAAATATTATAAAGGCACAGTTATTAAAAAATATATTAAAAAATATAAGAAATCAGTTAGTTGAGGCATATCATTTCGACCGTATTTCTTACAATATGCGATGGATGTAAGTCCCCCTTTTTTATAGTATTATGACGATTAAATTGTAATTGCTAATTTTGAATGGTGATCATTTTCAGGGATTATAGTAGCAGAAATGATCCGTTAACTCATATTATATGCAGGGCCGTAATTCCCGGGGGACAGGGGGACATGGACCGCCTACATTCCGTAAAATTGTAAACATTAGTAAATTTTCGGACAAGAATTACGGCCTGCTCCTATACACAGATTTACATAAATGCGCAGATGTTCCGCAAGACAGTGTTGAAGATAAGCATGGATGTATCCAGGAGGCGTCCAATTCCCAACGGCTCCTCAAGAGGTAAAAAGGTCCAAAAATTTGCCCAAAATGGTTGAGAAATTTTGCACAAATCACCTTACTTTCATAAATACTTTTTTTTCTTGTTTTTACTATTCAGTAAAATGTAGCCTCTAAACAGTTTAAAGACACTATTTTTACACAATTTTGGAAGAAAACTTACGCTTTCAGCAATTGTTTTCATTCTATACAACCCCCTAACCTCCCTACTATCTGCTTAATCCAAACGGCTACACCCGTGATAAATTGTTTATTGTAGCTGGTGGATATCCTCAAGACGAATGGAACACTGCGCGCAAATAAAAAATCCAGAAAGCATTTTATATCTGAATAGACATACTTTCAATGTACAAATTAGACAACAGTTACTCGGAAGTTTTTTGTGTGTGTAAAGTTTAGAAACCGTAGTCTGTAGATCTGAGATACACAAGCGGTTGTTAAATTTATACTCAGGGAAAGAAGAATGATCGGCCCGGTCCCCTCCCCTCCCCAAAAGAACAAATTATATACAACACAAACTGTCATCCTTTTCCTAACAGGTCAAGAAAGATCCCCAAGTACCATTTGTATCCTTGCGCGATTGGAAAGGTCTGGCCCAATTAACACACCCATTTCCCCAAACAAAACAAATGTAATTTCTTCTGTCACCGAATTACCCATTTCTTGCATCCAGAGGGGACAAGTAGGGTGCAGTCTATGTAGAATCATTAAATGAATAGCAATATTCGGGATTTTTAGGGGGCAATTTCATTAAACAATTTAAAGTATTTTGCATAGTGATTTTGTTTGTATCATAGCGTGATTTGCTTCCTCCTCCACATATATTGTTGTTAGGCAAATTCAGAATTTTGATTTTGTGAACCTCCTTCTTCCACTTTCAATTTGGGAAAATCCCGCCCAGGATAACAACAATGACAGAAACGTTGCGTGTGAATTACGCCAATAGAGGAGGGGCCAGTGGAGAAAAGAAAAGAGGGGAAGGGGCAGGGGGAGGACCACAAATGTTTACCAAAAAATAGTATGAGAGTGGTAACAACCGCAGTTGCTGAAATGTCAGCTCAGATTAAAATGAAAAAAAAGTGGACTCAGTCGGTCCCGTTTTGTACGAAATTGAGATTTTGGATAAAATACTGAAATTTAAGCTGTAAACAAAGGACGGAAAAAAAGTCACCTAATAATCAAAATATCTTTAAATTTTCCTTTTAGATCCCTAACAGTATAGTTCCTTTTGTTCCTTTTATTGGCAAATGTAATAACAATGAATACATCCGTCTTCGCAATATGGCATTAACTAAGTATTCAAAAAGGCTAGCAAACAAATGTTATTGACTTCGTAAAAGTTCAATAGAATGAAAAGAGTATATACTATTGACATAGAGTGATTGCAAAAATACGATTAAATCATAATTCATGATCGTTAAAATCAGACTTTACCAGGAGTTTGGAGGGTAAGGAGGTACCCATTTACCACTTTCTATTTTCACCACAAAAATGGAAACTAGTGTAGTTATTTACTTGCTGTTTCTCGTTGGTGCCTTTAGAGGTATGTAAAATTAGCATATAGTTTTATTTAAAGTATAATGAAGATTCTGGTTTGAGATAATAATATGAGAATGTAGGCAGCTTTAAATCTTTATGTAAGCCAGATCTTACAGCTGAGCTTAGCTAATTTGTGTGATGAATGAAAAAGAATGTGGGAAATGTAATTTTCATTTTTTCCCCTGAAAATTTAGTGCTTGGACCCGATGAAGTCTTTTTCTTTAAAATTGGGGTAACACTTCTGGGGTTATAGTAAAGATCTAAGCTCTTTTAAAAACTTGAGAGATCGTATAGAAACACGATTGGTGTACTAAAATACCAATAAGGTTGCCCATATGAATTGATGTATGGCTCATAAATAAAACGAAATCCGTATACTGATTCTTAAAAATTTGATATTCAAATTGTACCTATATGTCAAGTTTAATCTAATTGTTGGGCTTTGATATATTTGAAACCATTTTCGCTAATGTTGCCTTCGCCTTTTTGTACGCCACAAAGACCTTTTAAGCCGATTCTAGCCAACGGGATTACTAAAAAATTGTGAACAATCAACTGCTGGGTAAATTTCCCCCCTTTTGTTACCCAACCGATTAGTTGCAGATCGCTGGTGGAAAAATTGGAAGCCACAATACGCGCGCGTATACTCCGCGCATAACCCACGTATGATCAAAGATACTATTTTTCTCATATAGTTGATCGCATATCGTGCGTGTATGTTTGCCTACTATTCCTTTTTTATTTTATTTTTATTAAAACTGTCTATTTTCTAGTTGAAGTATTTACTTTATAGCATAAACTAATACATTACAAAATAAAACTAGTTAGATCATTGCGGAGAAATTATTGTATAAAGGAGGATTTTACAAATATTATGTATATATAACCCAGAAAAGATAGTACAGTGCACTCAACAGTGCGTATATTCATCTGGTTTGCAAATAAAACATGGGAAAGGTTATGTTCTTATCTATTTTTCTACTATTTCCTCCTTCAATTTCTTTTTAGATTTTCATTCTTAAAACATTTGATCGAATTCGAGTGTTTACTTTATAGCACAATTAAACACATGGCAGAATAAGAAAAATAGTTTATGATATCAAATTGCTGCAAAGGAATACTGTAATCAATGATCTCAATGCATAACCTAGAAAACAGGATGTCTTTAAGCAATGTATCACAATATTAAAAATAATGGACAGGGTTCATGGTGCCCCCACAGTTCCCCCAATCGGGAGCCCTCACAGTTCCGTCAATCAGGGGCCACCTATTCCTGCATGACATCGAGACATCCCTGGTATGATTGTTTATTTATCTATTTTCATCTGCCTTCATTTAAGGAAATAGAGAGTGAATTTTTTGTATATACATAATATAAAATACAACGTATAAGTCTTTGCCGAAAACAAATACAAAATAGAAAAGAGTAAATCTAACATGAGCACATGCTATATGCTATATGCTATAAAATGATGTAACGCGTCACCTATAGCATTCTTTAGATAAACATCATTTAGTGAAATTCTTCACAGTAATTCCACAAATTTAGCTTCATGTCTGAGTTTTCCGGATTGAAAGTAGGTGTGAAAAACAAATCTCTGCCCTGTTCTAGGTCATTGCCCTCGAAAACTCTTTGACACTTAATAATTCAAATGATTAGATAAACATACAGGTAGATAATACAATATGAAATAGTTGCAAATACTACAGGTTTTTAATATGTCGTCCACTGCTTGCATTTCTCACGAAAAACCTTGCCAAAAAATCCTTCGCCCCAACATCCTCACAAGTACTTCATCGTCACAAGTGCAGGATGATCCCTTCATCCAGCGATCCTTTCGTACACCATGTAGTTTACAAACTAAACAGCATGATAGGAAAAGAATGAAAGATGTATCAAAGATATAGCAGTTGGGTACTTTCATGAGTTTGGGCTGAGTTTCCGAGAGTAGGGTAACAAATTCCTCTAGTATCAAAATCTTTACCTTTAAACAAAAGGAACATTTCTTGTTGTGACCAAGATTTAAAAACATCTCTAAACTCACAGATTGCTTTTCCAAATTGTTTTAGCATTTAGAACTTTTAAGTTTAGTTGACAAGAAAATGCTATATTTGTAGCAGATTTCCCTAAAAAAAAAATATTTCCCAACTTTATAGTAAAACCTTTTGCTGCATATAGGCTACAGTTGTAAGAAACGTTTAGAACGTTTGCCGTGATTTAATTCCAAGTTCAGTCCGATCCACGCCCCCGAACGAGAGATCTCCAGATCTCGAGTCTTTGTGTCATTATAACCCACAATGCATCTTTCAAACTCAAATTGCTCTAAAGAAATACATAACGGCTAAATACGTTTAAGCCAAAGGTAGGAAAAATGCATGCGAATTATACAAAATTGGTGTAACAGAGCGAGGAAATTATTTTCTTCATTTTCACCAGCACTAATTTGACTTTCACCAAAGAATTTTAAGGTAATCTTTAAAATTAATTTTGATATTGTTGAAGAGCAGATTTTAATATACTAATCACCAACAAAAGCTCAAATCATACAGAAATATTGACTACAATCTTATTTCCAAAGTATACAACTTTAGAATTACAGAATTTTACAAGCAACACAAAATTAACGGCTGAAGCTATTTAGCAACAAATTTAAATCATGGTCACTGCGCATGGCTCGATCTCCTAATCAGGAGATCTCCCGATCGGATGCGTGGGCCGGACTGAAGTAAGAATAACGAAATAGATCCTATATATTTAATGCTTTTTACTAAACACGTAATAAGTGTCCGGCTCTTAGTTTCATTCAGTGTATTATACCGTTAATGCATATTACTAAGAGCAAGCTGAGAAGTTACATAATAATCATAATGTTTTTACTTAATTCTTTTTTTACAATAGAGCCACTTAAATATCACCACATCCTATTTTATCAATCAAAGAAAGGAAATTTTTATGATAATTTGACTGATATATTGTCATAATATATTCTCAATCATGATCTAAAGATTTCTTTTCGATATTTTCAAATGAGGTATTTACATTTTCATACCGTTCTTACTCATGATCAAAAGGTTTACCTAATTTTGCCAATGCATATCCTAACTATTTTCCTACTGTTCTATCTTAACATTCCGAAAAAAATTACAAAATTCTCAGCAGAACATATAATGAAATCAAGATTACCACTATCTTGCCAATAGGTACTAAGAATTTGGATAAAAAAGAATTGAAGGAAAAAGAGACGAATAGATCAATGTTCCAATAGTCTAACCTACCCGTGAGCTCCTGTATAGGAGTGGACGGGAGAGGGGCGAGCTCAAGGGCTGATAACGTTTCCATGATCATGATAGTAAACAATATTGTTTACGCATTGATTTGATTTTGAATATTATCTCGTGATTATTCTATGTAATTCATCATTGATCATGAAGGCTCACGATCATGATTTTTGAGCAAGGTTACTTCGGCCCTATGCTGTGTGACTTTATTTTTCCGCGAAATTGAAAGAACAAATTTGTGAAAAGTGACAATGTTGATATGAATTCAATTTAGCAGTCCGGATTCATCTCTTTTTTGGGAGAACGAAATCTTCTCCCAAATGGGCAAACTTTAATAAACTCAACCAAATTTACTTTAGATTTAATATGATTGATTTTAATGATGAGCAGCTTTCTCTCAGTACAATGTTAACTGATATGTGCAATATTATTGACAGGGTTATTTTATCAGTAGATGACGTTCAAATGCTTTTTTCCAGGAGAAATGTACATAAAGCCTTTGGGCCAGATCGTATAAGTAATAGAATAATTAAATTATGTTCCGCTTAGATAGCACCAATTTTCACTAAAATATTTCAGGATACAATTGATACTGGAGAAATCCCTGTTATTTGGAAAATATTCGCAATCTCTCCAGTGCCAAAATCAAATACAGTTACCACCCTAAATGACTATCGTCTAGGGGCACCTACTTCGATCATAATGAAATGTCTTGAAAAACGTGTTCTCAGGTTTTTGTTAAATGAGAATTGTGTTATTTTCATTACAGAACTCGCCCCTTGAACAGAACTCCATGCTGATTTTCTGCTCCTGTGGCATTTTAGTAGCCGCGTGTGGCGGTTTGCAATTTCCAGTTTATTTCCAAATTATGCCACTTCGCGTTTTATCAAAATTTGCCCTCTAAAGGTGTGAAATATGTGAAATATGTTTTATTTGGACAAATTGTTGGAAGTTTCAAGCTTTGAACATCGAAATTGGCGCTACATTTCGTATTTTCACGTAAATTCATTTCGAAGTTAAGACATTTCATGAGCAGTATTCCAACAATAAAACTTCCTCCCCGTATAACGGCAAAACGAGGGGAGTTTTTATTTGAATAACATAAATAAGTGTTATGTCTTTGGAGTTTTGGGCATAAAGAAACTTGTACAGTTTATTTCTTGTATAATCATTAGTAGCCAATGTATAATTTCATTGAGTTATATTCGAAGAAGCATGAGTTTATGTGTATGAATATCTCGTAATTGCTATTGCCTACCATTATCTTTGGAAAACATTTTTCTCACTGCACGTATTTGCTTTACGTAAGTATGCTCGATGGCGCATAACTACTGACCTCTATACAAAAAGAGCCCTACGCGTATGTTG